>PVKA01034187.1:0-23683 GCA_004027165.1 Ctenomys sociabilis
GGGGGTGGGTCTTGCATAACTGACACCTGCTTTCCCCTCGCTTCTCCTTGTCCAAAAGTCAGGAATGGACTAATTCCAGAACAGGGTTCCAGCCAACCTGGAGGAGATGTGGGCAGCTGTAGAGGGCACTCTTGTTAGCCTGCTGTTCATGGGTACCGGATGCACTTGTGTGCACATGCTCACCCACACTGATGCACACGCCTGTGTGCACTCACGCACACACAAAGCTCAGCACACAAGTGGACACAGGCATTGTTTCAGGTCTCTCACTCAGCGTTTGTTAGAGTCTGGCGATCATGCGTGTCCATCCACGTGGTTGTCAGGACTGTGCAGGAGGGACCAGCCCTCTGCTCAGACCTCCTGGCCGCCCTACTAGTGTCAGGGCCTCCAGAAACATCAAGAGGGAATGCACAGACAGTGACCTGCTAGCTCCAGGGCAGAGGGGCAGGAGCCCGCAGCCTGTGCCAGGATGAGGGAACTAACTACTGGTAATATCCCCAGGCAGCAGGCCAGAGCTGAGCCAAGCTGCCACCTCCCCAGAGTGACAGCTGGGAGCTGGCTCAGGCAACCCCTCTGCGAAGCCAGGAACGAGTCTGTTCTCCACTGTGGGTCTGTGATGGAGGACCCGAAGCAGTAGTGCCAAGCCCGGCCCACTTGGGGCTTGGCACAAGGCGGTCACCCACAGCTGTTTGCTGATCTAAAGGCAGGCTCAGGCCAGAAACTGGAGTGCGGTGACACTGACAGACACAAAGCCGCAGCGCACTTGTGTCTCTGGCAGACCCCTGAGGGCCACAGAGTGCTCACCCCCCACACCTGGCACCAGTTTATTTTTAATTGGGGTGGGGAAATAAGGGCAAATTGTGAGGTTTTAGTTTAAACCTGCATGGAGGAGGAGTAAAATGAGGTGACCAGGAGTTGTGAAAAGGTCCCTGGTCATAAACGCCTTCACCATCAATTAACACCTCTGAATTCCTGAGCCTGGCCAGCAACCATAATGCTTTGGTTATTTAAGATTTCACACCAGCTCCTCTCAGCCTCTCCCGGAGAGGATCTGGAGAAGCTACGCCTTGTATTGCTGGCGTGTGCCTCTGAATATAGCGGGTTGGAGCCCTCACAGCTGTGTATTTTAATAGATAATCTTTGCACACAGTCCAGAAAGTCCAACATGAACCAGTGTGGGGAGAAGCATCTTGTACCGCCCACCCCTATCGCCCAGGGATCCCACCTCTTTCCCTGGAAGCAAGCACCACACTCTGATTCCCTGGCATCTTCTGGGATGGCTCTCAGCACACACAGCTGGGGCACTCGGTTTTGCTACACAAAGGGCAGCCCACCGCCCCTCTGTTTATTTAGCCAGTTGCAGACGGTTAGACATTTGGCTTGTGTTTAGTCTTTCGTGAATACAAGCACGGCTTCAATAGCTTGGATGCAGGCGGCTCACACCTGCGTGCCAGTGTCTGTAGGCGGCTGAATTCCCAAGCAGAGCAGTTAAGTGTGTTTGTAGCCCTGATGGGTATTGCCAAACTGCCCCCCACTACAGTCAACGCTATTTTGCGATCATGTGTAAGAATACCTGCTCCTAACACCTTATGGTGTTTAGCAGGTGAGCAAAATTCCACAGCTCGAGAGATTAAAGATAGTACCTTGCTGCGGACTTCAGCTGCACCTCTCTCTGAGAAAACAACATCAGTGGTCTCCACAGATGCTTAAGATCTGTGGCAATGCAACTCTGGGGTATTTTATATTCATATCTGTACCTTGTCTGAGGTATCAATTTCAAATAGTTTTTGCTTCTAACTTGCATTCGCCTTCTGTCTTTCTTATGGTATGTTTGGCCATGCAGACAAACTTGATTTTGTTTCTGCTTATTTTTGTGTTTCTTTGGACACGAGGACTCACTATGTGGTTCAGGCTGGCCTTGAACTTGCGGCTGTTCTCCTGCCTGCTTCAGCCCCCTGAGAGACTGCATTACTGGTGTGTACCACTGTGCCTTGCTTACAAACTTGATTTTTTTTTAATGTTGTTATTTAATAAATAAGTGAAATGTAGTTATTTTCATCAAGTTTTCCTTTTGTAGTTTTGTATGCTACATTTATACACATGAAAATATTCCTTTGAAATGAAAAGTCATTGTTTTGTTTGAGCATTTTTATGGCTTCCATTTTTTTACACTTAAATATTTGCTTTATGTGGACTGAATGGAGTTCTTTTTTTTTTTTTTTTCAGAATCGAACTTTTTTTCAGGATTGAACTCAGGCCCTTGTGCTTGCTAGGGAAACACTTATTCTACTGAGTCATCTCTCTGGCCCCGGGGCTCCTATGACATACAGTTTGGCTTCCGCTTTACTCTTTTCCAGAGAGCAGACCTTTCGGTAAATAATTTGGTATTATTAACCAAATGTTCCATTTGTCCTCACAGATATGTAATGCCAGCTGGCCTGTACCTGCTCCTTCTGTAGGCTTCCTGCTCTGGGGAATAGCAATGTTTCAATTTATTTATTTATTTTTAGTTTAATCATTTATTTATTTAATTATTTATATGGTACAGGGTCTTGCTGTGCAACTTGGACTCCTAGTGATCCTCCTGTCTCAGCCTCCCAGCACTGGGATTACAGGCGCGCACAACCACGCCCCAGTTTCAATGGCCAGCTCGGCGCTGGGCCTGCAGGGCATGTCATACCAGGAATTGAACACGGGTCCTTGTGGCACTTGCCAGGCAGGCGCTTAGACAGCTGAGCTAGCTCCCCAGCCAGTAATGCTTTTAAAAGAACAATGCACCTTGCTACGCCAGCTCAGAGCCCTGACGCGAGGCCGCCCCGGTGGCCTCATTTCCGGTTTATGTGCTCTCAGCGGGCCAGCTCCGAGGCAGGGTACCACGGCCCTAGGACACAGTGGGGTAACAGCTACTTACGCTGTGGTGGACCAGAAGCAGAGAGTCCGGGGAGGCGCAGTGCAGGAAGATGTAACCTCCGGGGCTCACCCGGCCCACCTCTCCCCGCCAGGCCCTGCCTCCTAGAGGCAAGTCTGCAGTAATGGCCTCCTAATTCCGCTGCTTTTCAAAGGTCCTGCTTAGGATCCCACGAGACTTTAGAGGGACATTTTGATACAAACTTTAACACGGAGAAAAGTGCTTCCTTCTCACTCTAGAAAATGCGGTCTTTTCTGTCGGCTGGATTTTCTCTTCTATTCCACTTGAACTTTCCTCCATCCACTCCGCCCATTCGCCAATGTGCAGGTCCAGGTGAAAGTACTACCTTCCTTGTAGAGAGAGTCTAGAGGTTTCAAGGGAGAGAAAAACAACCTATGTCAGCAGAGGGGAAAGAAGGGAGGGAGGCAGAGGAAGAGGGAAGGGAGCAAGCCCAAATCCCATGCAGAACAGGAGTCCTCTCCACCAGACCCCTGCAAGAGGCTGGGTCTGTGAGTCTTCCGGGGGCCTCCCATGTTGCCCCAAGTCTGTCTGGACATCTAATCCCCTGCTAGAGGGTCCGGTCCTACAGAGACAGGCGACGAGCTGTCGTGAAGGACAAAATCAAGACACTCCCCGAGCCGGCATCTATCAAATATGTGCAGACAGGTGTCACAGCCCCGGGAGCCCTATCTCTGCCAAGCCACACATAGCCATTTCCTCCAACTGTTTAGGGTCACAGGAGGTGTCCAGCAGTCTAAACTTGCCAGTGCCATTCTCAGCACGTCCTAGAGGAGTGTTTGCTTTGGGGGCAACTTCTTTGTTATCAACACTGTTTTCTAAATTCTTTCATCATATTTTTTTCTTTAAAAAATCATTTGTAAAAAAAAAGTCACTTGTAAGCCCATCATTAGAGATAACAACTAAAAATAAAGAGCCCAAATGTGATTTTCCATGTACAAAAAATTATATGTGTATTTTCCTTTACAGGATTGGGACTACAGCATCTATAGCGCTTTCCATTAGGAAATAATCTTTCACAGTGTACTCGGTACCTAAATACAGCTGGCTTGTTTCGCCATGCATTGCTGGTGTGCTTCTAGGTACCTAAAGATCCCTTCAACTGTCACCCCAGGTTAGAATAAGCTGAGTCCCACCTCTTGCAGCACTGCGACTTGGAATGATTATCTTCTGTTTGTAGGCAAGGACACCGATGGTTCGGTTTGGGAACTAGGGTGCAATCAATCTCTGAGGCGGGGCTGGGGAGAGGGCTCAGTGGAATAAGCCCTTCCCTGGCAATCAATCTCTGAGGCTCCTCGCCCAAACCACTGGCTCTGGTGCCTGTGTGCTTTACTTTCTCATGAACTTAATGCTGTTAAATAGTGTGAGTTGAACGCTGAAAGACGAAGCCAAGGGGCAGTGCGTTAGAAATTCTGGCCTCAGTGGGGCCGTTTTAAGGTGATGGAGCCTTTAAAAGGCGGGGCCTGGTGGGAGATAATCAGGTTGCAGGGCTCCACCCTCATGAATGGATTCCTGTTTACTCCTGAGAGCGGGTAAGGGCTCCTGGGACCGCATTAGTTCCCATGAAATTTGGGTTGCTACGCTGAGTCTGGCTCTTCCTTGAAGCCCTCTTGAGCCTCCTTGCAGAGCCTAGTAGATGCCAGAGCCACACTCTTCAGCCTCTAGAGCAATGAGCTAAATAAATCTCCTTTCTTTATAAGGTTCCCAGCCTCAGGCGTTCTGTTATAATAGCCCAAAATAAGCCACAGAAGTCTTTCTCAAAAGAGAAAGACTTTTTATTTGCATTTTTTGGTTATATGTGAGTTTGAATGTCTTTCTGTGTTTTATAGATCCTTTGTGTTTCTTTATGATTACAGCTTTTGCCCATTTTTCTGTTCTTGTCCTATGTATAAGCCCTTACATATCTGTGGATATATAGTTAGGTGACTATTTGCCATATATATTCCTCAGGTAGGTCTTTTTTTGTTTGTTTGTTTGCCTTTAAATTTTTATGTTGATTTAGGAGTCAGAAATTTGTATTTTTTTTATACCTATCAATGTTTTTCTCTGTAACTATTTGCATTACTTTTATGTTTAGGGAATATGTATCCCTCCCAGGTACAGAGAACTGTTTATTCATTTTTAGCTGTGCAATGTTGTCTCCGTTACTCCTCTCTCGTTGCTGGGACAAATACCCGACACTCAAAATGAAGGAAGGAAAGGTTTATTTAGCTCACAGTTACTGCAGGTTTCAGGCCATATTCAGCTGGCTCCAAGGCAGAGGGGCACATGGCAGAGAGCAACCTTTCTTGGCGGTGGAAAAGAGCAAGAGCAGAAGGGAGGGGCAGCAGTGGCTCCAGCAGCAGCCTCTCTCCCCTCCTCACACTGTAATGCAAATTACCTGCCCCAGGGCGGGTGCAGCATGCACACCCACAGCAACCAATCACAAACCCCAGCAGCGGCCCCAGGACTGCATGAGGCTTTGGGGGGGGACAGCTACACAACCCATAACAAATGTGATCAGTGTTGCATTTTGTTCCTTAATCTATGTAGAAGTTATTGTTCATTTCCCTTTCGAGAGATTTGTACAGAAGCACGGGGTGGCTACATCTGTTCCCAGATCTATTACATCCATTACTTGGATGAGTTCCTGTCTCATTATCTAATTACCAGGTGTGTAATGCCTGGCGTGTGGGTACAACTCTGTGAGGTTCACGCCCAGTAAATATTATACATCCAACACAAACCGAAGCCACATGGGCTTCTAGCATTCACATCCCATTACTGAATGGCATTAAACCCATGGCAGTGAAAACCACTGGATTTTCTTTGGTTCTGGGGCTGCAGGGGGAGCCATGTTTAGAGAAAACATCTCTCCTTAAGGCCTCCTAATTGCTCTAATTCTTGTGAGCACTTCCACATAACACCTAGCCGTCACATACATAGCATTTGGTGTTTGGCTTCTCCTCTTGCACCGTAATTTCCTTTGTATATTCCCAAGAGCTGGAGAGCTTCACTGATCCTTACTCCTCAGAGTTCTGAGCTTTGTTCTATTCCACAGACCACTTTGGTTCCTTAGAGCCAGGAGCCCTGGTTCCTTAGCTCTCTTACATGTTCCTGTTGGACATCTGGCCTCCTCCCGAATCTCATTCTCACATAAGCAACTACCCAAAGAGCCAAGCTCTGCCTGGCATGTTTTCTATGCCGTATTTTAAATTATTGGTATTTTTCTTGACCTCTGTTCCAGCTGAGTCTTTATTGATGTTGCTGTTGGTTGAGGCCTCCCAGTCCACTTGCTGAAATGAGTTAGAGTCTTTGGCAATTAGGTGATCCATTGCAGCTATTGTCATTCTCAGTTTGCAACTACCCTTGCATTCTGTGTAAAAACATTTGAACCTTTCAAGTTTTTGACAACCAAGTCTACAGGTGGGGAAACTGAGGCTCAGATTAGTGGGGTGACGTGGCCCATATCACAAGACTCTCATGGAGACCTGAGGTGGGAATCTAGGTCTTGTGTCTTCAAAGTCAGGGCACCATGCAGAGATGGCAGCAATTAATGGTGGTCCAAGCATTGGCCTCCTGCCCACCACTGCCTTGTGTGTGACACAAACTGCAATTCACTCGTCAATAACAGTGGACTAAGCACTCGGATTCCTGTCTTACAGTGGTGTCCCAGGACATCACACGTCCCGTGGCATGGATCTAGGAATCCTCTCCACAGAACTTCAATTCATCATTCCACCTGGACATCATTGCCCAATGAGCTAGGAATCCATCTTACCTGATTTTCCAGATCCAGATGCCTTCCCCTCAGAAGCAGGAATATCCTCGAATCCTTTGTCTACTACTTAGCTGTTCGGTGCTTGCCCGATTCTCCTATTCCACCAACTCATCCCAACAGATTGGTGGTCACTTCAGTGTATGGAACTCATGTTTTATCCTGTGCTTTTTTTTTCTTTTTTTGAAATGCTTTCAGTCTAGTAGCTAATAATTCCAGAATATTCCCTCGGGGTTTTCCATCAACCAACCTGCCATCCTTACAAATTTCAAGAATGGATCCCTTGCAGAGGGCTGGACTCCCTGGTGTCTGACACTTGTGTGTCTATAGGGTCTTCTGAGGGCTTTCCTCTTTCACCTGCAAGTTCTCTCTGCAAGTTCCTGAGCTCCGGTGTCTCATGGTCTTGCATTCTCTGGTTTTGACAAATACTTCTTTTAGCTAGAAAAGAGTATAACTAACTGGCCATTGTGTGGGCCTGGTTTCTTTTTATCAGGCCTGAGCATTTTAACGCTTTCTCCCTGTGAAGCCCTATCCCTTCTGCATCTACCCTTCAAAGAGCTTCCAATGTTGAGGCCTTGCCTGTAGTCTTATTCACTGTGGGCCTGAGCTTCTGGAAGCGGAGCTCAAGCTTCATGCTCCTCCTGGGTATTTTCCCTGGCTCTGCACCTCCTTTGAATATTTTGGGGTTGCATTTTTATAATTCAAAGATCATCAGTGACCACCCTTCCCAATCACACTGGTTTTTCCTAAGTGCTTCCTCTCTTTCTGTCACACATGGAAATTATTAGTCAGGATAATCAACTATTATATAAGCAGAAATTGATGTGGCTCTCCTAGCCCCAGTGAAACCTCTTGTCTCACCTAGGATCTGTGTACAGGTGCAGTCTCCCTGGCCTCTGTCTTCTGGGTTAATATTGTGCAGCACCAGGACCTCTGCCTCAATTTCCACAATTCAATTTTTTGGTACATAATAGCATTTACCTCCTGGAGACACTACAGGGATTGAGGAAAAGTGCTTAGTTGTGGTTAATACTAAGATTATGATCTACCTATTATTGCAAAGCTTTTTAAAACTTTTTTTATGTATTTGGTATAGGGTCTCACTATGCAGCTTGGGCTGGTAGTGACCCTCCTGTTTTCATCCTCCCCAGCACTGGGATTAAAGGCATGCACCACCATGCCCAGACTCGGTTGCTGGCTCAGCACACCCAGGGGTGGGTCTGTGTGGGATGCAGTGCCAGGGATCCAACCCTAGTCCCTGTGCTTGCCTAAGAAGACACAGTCTTCTGAGCTATTCCGCCAGTCCTTTGCAGTTATGTCTGCTGGAAAAAACCAACTCAACCTGGCTTAAACACACAACGAGCATCGCTTGCTTAGAGAATTTCCAAGGATTTCCGTCAAATGGAAGGCAAAGGTAGAATTGATGTTAGGCACAGCTGGGGTGACGTGGCCCATGTCACAAGACTCTAATGGAGTCTGCTGTCCCCAGAACAACTGTGTTTTTTGTGGTGAGAAAGCAGTGGCAGCCACAGCCCCCAGAAGACACAGCCATAGTGAGGGGCGATACTCAAGTGTGAGCCTGGCTCCCAACTAACTGGGAACTGGCACCGTGCTGAACCCTGAACTCACTCAGTGGGTGGGCTTTCCCGACGATGACAGCACCTCCACCTTAGGGACCAAATGGCATCACTGACACCCCCAAGGCACCTTCTGCAGCTCTTTCCCAGCCATACAGACCCCACTGGAATCAGGCTAGATGACCCCGTGCCTGGTGCACCAGTCCCAGCCTCTTACTCCTTGTTCACCTTGGCCTGCACATTCCCAACTTGGACTCTTTCTTCTGACGCCACTGGACTCCTCCTTGTGCTCTCCCTAGCTTGGCCTGGCCAGCTTGTACTTAACAGACCTTGTCTTTACCCTTTGACCTGCTGGGTTATCCACAACTGGCAGCTGACCTTGGTGTCACCCCTCAGCTCTGCCCAGCTGGCCTGCTGCGCTAGAATTCACATTTGCTTGCCGTTTCTCTGAAAGAGACTCTTGAACTTGTCTCATCACTTACAAAGTGTGTGTGGTACCTCTCTGTCACATACACTTCCAGGTGTGGCCTCTTTTTTTTTTTTTTTTTTTTTTTTCTGAACTGGGGCTTGAACTCAGGCCCTTGCACTTGCCAGACAAGTGCCTATTCTATTGAGCTATCTCCCCAGCCCCCAGGTGTGGGCTCTTCATTGGCCTGGAATCCACTACCTTGACATCCTTTGCCAGCTCCATGTCTGCCACAGGGAATAGTCTTCATAGACTGGCAAAGCTGGGTGACCTCTCTTCATGGAAGTAGAGCAGTGACTCCTGCGTGGCCCACAGCGTCCCCTCCCCTGCCCCAGAGCTGTGCTGAAGTTGAGCTGAGCTAAGCAGCCTGGGAAGCAGCAATAGCAGCTCTGCTTCCCACAAGGGCTCCTGAGAGCGCAGGGCTCCTGTCCTGGGCTGAACCTGGTCCTCCAGCGGAGACTCTGGGTTCTCTGGTCACCCCAGGAACCCCGTCAAGGCTTCCAGCACCAACCCCCTGAGCTGAGTCAGCACGAGCGGTTTCTTCCTCTCTGTACAACCTTAGCTGATACTCTTGTGCCGCCCTGCGCCCTTTCTGACTCTGGCTTTACTCGGGCTTTTTCCACTCCTCCCTCTGCAGTTGCTGTTGAAGTCTCTCTGGTCACCCTGGCTGGTCTCCTGCAGCATGCTCCTCTCAGATGTTGGCATGTACATTCCGCTTCTGGGATGGATCTGGGCTGCGGTCCAGGAGACAAAGTTCCCGGTGCTGACACTGTCTGCATGCCCAGATGTTCCCTCCGTAGACTTCCTCTCTCTTTTCTTTTCCAAAGTCACAAAACTTTAAGTGAAAGAAGGAAAGAAAACACCACCTGTAGCACCAGTGCCATTTCCTCCCCTAAAGCTTCAAAGTAAATAGCAATAGAGCGGGTGAGGCCCCAAAGGCCCCTGGGCTGGCAGAACTAGAGGAGGCCTCGGGAACCCTCCCGAGCTGGCTCTCACTCATGTGCTGTCTCTGGTCCTCAGGCTATGGCTGGTTAGGCTGCCCTAGCTGGGCCCTGGAGGAAGGTATAGCCAGTGATTCCCAGGGGCCCCATGGGTGCCGGCTGAGAAAGTAACAGGCTAGGAGCTGGATCACTTCCTCTTCACCACCAACCTGCTCTGCATTTTATAAGTGAGGAGGCTGAATTTCACATATAGGAACCAGAGCAGATTTGGAGACAGAATCCAGATTGCCAGTGACAATGACGTGTCTCATGCTAGAATTCAGGCTCCTCTGAGGTCATGTTGGTCCACTTGCTGATGGCATGTCTGCCTCCCCATCAGCGATGTCCATTCTGTGTCTGCACAGCAGGGACTGGAAAGGTCCCAGTGGAGCCTGGAGGGCTTTTATTTTTTAATGTATTTAAATAGTACAGAATTTACAGGATCTCACTACACAGATTGGACTCGTGGTGATCCTCCTGTTTTCAGCCTCCCAAGCACTGGGATTACAGGTGTGTGCCACCATGCCCAGTCTTAGTGGCCAGCTCGGCATGCCCTGGGGATGGGGCTGGCATGGTAGGAGTACTCTCAGGTCATGGTTCTACTGCCCTACGGTGAGAGTGTAGAACAAGTCAGCTGCGCTGGTCACAAGCTCCAGGGATTGGAAGGCGCCTAGAGTCTTGGCCCCGGTTTGGACTTTTTGTCAGGATACAGTTGGAAAAAAATCAGAAACTCCTCAAAGAGGACATCACTATTGGATCCCAATGGCAGTGCACGCACGGCAGAGTGAACGTCTTCCAAATGCTAGAAGTTGCCACCTTGAGACAAGAAGTGAGGTCCGAGGACAGAAGCAGCATAGCTCCCTGAGCCGGCTGCACAGGGCTGGGCTTAGACACCTTCGGCCTTCCGTGGAAGTCAGCTCCTCACTTGAAAATCAGTGCTGGCTCACCCCGAAGACCGGTCAGAGCCTCGCCTCTGCCTACGCTGAAATGTACGCACGAAGTTATTGGCTGCAGCAGGCATGATCTCGCGGTGGGCAAAGACCCACAGCCAGGGCCAGGGCTCAGCAGCCAGGGAGGGGTCCCCGTAACTTAGGGGCCCCAGGTCAGCTGCTTCTTGGAGAGGGAGTTCACTGGGACAGGGGCTATTCTCAGGATCCCTCTTGGTGAGGGGGTGGCATCCTGTTTTATTAAAAGCCTAGTGTTGGCAGGGACAGCCTTCTGCCTGCCCAGTGGGCAGGGACCCAATATCGCTGTGGGCAATTCCAAGCCAGGACTGGGAGCTGACATCAAACCGGGAAAGAGCACGACTGGGTTTTAGCTGATGTAGCAGTACTTTTTCTTTCTTTCTTTTTTCTTTTCTTTTTTTTTTTTTTTTTTTAAAGGGATCTCTTGCCTAGTTCTGTAGTGTACATTTTGTGTGTGTAGGCATGCGTGTGGCATTCGGCACCCCCAGCCGCTTCACTGGAGATGACCCCCCAGCGCCCCCTCTCCCTCTCTGCCTGTCCCCGACTCCCTTCATCCCCCAGCTGCCCTGCCCCCATCCCATGGACAGGAAGAGCAGAGAGAGGCCCAGACTGTGGCTTGGGGTTATTTACAGGGGCTGGTGGGGGAGGGCAGGGAAACCGACTGCCTTGTTTATCTTCTGAGTTTTGAAACTCCACCAAACTCATCCGTTTCCAAGGAAGCCTCCATTTGTAGGTTTCCCAAAATAAAAAAGTAAAAGGAGCTTGACTTCAAAAGAAACTAGGGGAGAAAACTGCTTTCTTTGTTAGCCAATTAGTTTATTATTGTTGTTTTATGACACTGGCTTTTTCGAAAGTAGTCAAAGGTGCCCACCTTTTTCATATTTTTGCTTTCTTCCCCTTCTGCCTTATCATTTAAGAGGGAAAACAATATTTTCAGAGACTGATAGGATATGTTCCTGGCTCTGTTCGTGTCACGTCTGTCTGGGGAATTGGGTTTTGTGTAAACTTTTATAATCACATTTTCTATTGGAGTCATAGGTGACTTGGGTCTCCCATTCATGTCATAAACTAAGGACACTCAGTGCTTCCCCTTTTACCCAAACGATTAAGGTTACAATTAAAGATTATGCTTTCATACTGATTTTAAGAGAATTATGAAATAAATAAAACATTTTAATATACTAGTGGTTTGTACATAATTTGTTTAGTTCTTTAAAGAGTCAAACAGCATGCATATTAAATCAGTATGTTAATTTATTAACCTTTTTTTTTCAACCCTGCACTCAAACATAAACTTTTTTGCAGAGCCAGAAAATACTTGTTTTAAACAATTTTTTTAAAAAAAAGATAACGTGAACGGAGGTAGAGGAATCTGAGGAAGCAGAAAGAAACCTATGATACGTCTGAAAATGTGTTGCATTATATTTGAGCATTCAGATCATCTTAAGGATATTACTGTTCCATTTCAAAGTTTTCTATCATTTATCGCATGATATAAATCTTTGTATGTACTAATGTAAACCAAAAATCAAGCACACTCACAGTTTTTGTTATATATCTTAGTATTTATGTGTTCGTTTTATGGACGTCTTTCAGATCATGGGGGTGACATGGGACCCCAAAAGAGAGACATGAATCCTGTTCAGTCCAGTTTACTCATTTCTAAACATTCGTTACCTGGAAGGTAAAGATATTCAACAAATTTGAATTTTCCACAGGGGTCCCCTGTCTGGTTACCTAAGAGAAAACCAGAGGGTTATCTTTATGGTGAAGGAAAGAACAGTTTTTTAAAAAGGAGGGGCAGGGTTTTCTATCAGTTGGCACAGTGTGTGCTGCCTGGTGTATCTTTGCTGGCTAATTTAAAACATTAACTCCAAGTTTTTAATATAGCACTTGCCCGCAAGTCACTGGGCTGAAAGCCCATCCTGTCTGTGTCAGGCAAGGGTCCAAGACAGAAACAAGGAGAACACAGCAGTCAGAAGTCTATTAGTACAGCTCAACATTCAAAGTTAAAGAGCCTACAGCTCCTTTCTAGATAATGTAGTTGCAGCCTTTGGGCCCTAAAGGAAGGCCTGATTCAGGATCCCGGGCAAGGAATGGAAAGAGTTCTTAGAAAACAGATATTGACGTGACTGGTCAACTTGCAGTCCAGGAGATAAGTGATAATCTGTTTAGGTTTTCAAAAGTAATTCAATATCCTGTTGACTAAATCCAGAGCAGGCTCAGAGAAATGCAACTGGGGATTAGCGCAATTGACCTCTTGTGAAAAAGCAGAGGGTGTAGCTTGGATCACAGAAAGCACCTTTGATAGGGTTCTTTCTGCTTGCTGGAAAATCACCCAGGAAAGGAAAACATGCCTGAAACATTATTTTTAAACAGGCTCTGCTGACTTCTGGGGCCAGAATAAGACAGAACAGACTCTTTTCCCTGCTCCACTCCTGAAAATACTACTGAATGCCCTGGAAACTCTTCAAGAAACAATGATAACTTAAACATCTGGAAGAAAAGAAGGTGGACTGACAAGAAGTCAAGAAATGAGAAACAGCAACCAGGTGAGTTTCATGAGTTTTGTTTTTATCTCCCATATATGCTGGGCTGGTCTCAGGAGACAGCTGTAACCAACAGACACAGACAAAAACATCCCTGAGAGTATCCTGGTCTTTGTGACCAAAGGGAATCCCCAAAGGAGACCTGCTAAGTCCTCTGGGTTAACTTTTCATCCATGTAATAAAATGCACAAGAAGGACAATTTAAAAGAGGGAAGATTTACCTTGGCTCACAGCTCCAGAGGCTGCAGTCCATGGCTCTGTTGCTTTTAGGCGTGTGACAGGACAGAAGTGTCATGGCAGGAGGTGGGGTAGAGGAACACAGCTTGCCTCATGACAGCCAGGAAGCACAGAGGCAGAGACCCGGAAAAAAGGCCTGGGTGACAGAATATGGACATCATACCCTTGATGACCTGTCTAATCCAATTAGGCCCTGCCTCCGAGTAAGCCCATTCAGCTAGTGGATTTATCAATGGACTAATCCACTTACTGAACCCCGGTGATCCAATCATTTCCCACAACCTATCAGCTGACAACCAAGCTTTGCACACAGTGCCTCTCTTAGGGGACATTTTAGATCAACAAGAACACCTTTATTACTTACAATTTCCTTTTCTGTGGTTACTCATAGCTAACTGTGGCCTAAATATATTCAGTGGAAAATTCTAGAAAGAAACAGTTTGTGAATGTTACCTGTACACCGGGCTGAGTAACATGATGACCTTTATTTTGCCTGCATTGTGACTCATCCTTTTGTTCAGTGTATCCACGTCTTATAAGCTACCTGCCCATCAGTCACTTAGCCACTAGATCAATGCTCACAGTATCACAGTGTTTGTAACCTTTATTTTGTTCCATGAGAATAGTGATGCTAGTAATTTTACTATAGCATTTGTTGTATGTTTTTCTATTTTATTATTAACAATCATAGCCAATCTCTTACTTGTACAATCAAACTGTATTCTAGATATATATGTATAGAAAAAAATATCATGATTTATACAGGGTTTGATCCTTCTCATGGCTTTAGCCAACAATGCACTGGAGGTCTTGGGATGTATTCCCCATGAATAAGAGGAGACTACCATGCGGCAGTTTGGGACATGAAGGGCCAGAAAGGAAATGTACTCCAAAGACACAGTTTTCAGAGCAAAAACAAACAAACACCTAAATTTGGACTCCCATGACCTCATGCTTTCCAGGGAAAGCAAGCTAGTGAGAGAAGAATAATTTGGCTTAAACATCATGACCCCAGGTGGATATAGCCTGCCATGGGGCGCATCTGTGACAGGTGGATGGGCAGAGCCAAGCGCCATCCTTAGCCTCCTTGTCGTTGCCACCAAGCCAAAAAGTTGCCTGAGCAGTCAGGTTCCCTTAGGTGGGGCTCCAGGTGGAACATTCACCAGAGCCCTGTTTCTCTGAGAGATCAAACGATCAGGCTGCAGCAAAATACTACATACCCAGGTCCAAAAATAACTCCATCTCTTCAGGCTAGATTGAAGTCATTCTTTCAGGTGCAGAAAAGGAAAGCACCACTGTGCGTCACTGATTTAAAATAGGACTCGGGTCAGAGGGGCAGCTTGGGTGCCAAGTCGGCAGTTTCTCAGCTGGTATTTCCTATGCTTCCTGTTTTTGGACATGGGTTCCTGTCTGCCCTGAGATGGTATGTGTGCCTCTGTGTGTATGTGTGTGTACATGTGTATATACTTTAGAAGTTCAATTGCCTTATGTTTTCTCTTTTCTGAGCATGTGTTCATTTTATCAATAGACTACATTTATTTTTACTAGCTGTTCATAGCTTGTCCTTGGATACTTTAGTTAAATAAATTAAAATAGTCTTTCTTTTTCCCTACAATGTTCTATGGGTCCTTGGCACTTTCGTTCAATATCCATGAACGAAAAGGTCAATACCTGACCCTGCACTGTGTTGGAGCATCCCATGGAAGCGGGGCTCCTTTCTGAGAGAGGGTTCTCAGAAATCTAAGATCCTACCAGTTCTAAGAATCTTCCCTTTTTTTTTCTCTCTCATTTTTTGTATTTGGTACAGGGTCTTAGCGCGCAACTCGGACTCATAGTGATCCTCTTGTTTTCAGCCTCTAGTGCTGGGATTATAGGCATGTGCCACCATACCTGGACTCTGCCACTGGCTCAGTGCACTCCAGGAGGCAGCATGTGGGATCAAGGATCGAATCCTGGTCCCTGCGCTTGCCAAAGCAGATGCTTAGTCTGCTGAGCTATCTTGCTGGGCCTAGAATCTTCCCTTTTATTTCCTTTTTATAACCCATCTATATTTAAATCAATAAATTACATTCAAGATTGACTGTTTCTGCTTCATATAGTGAAAGGACTTCGGGTTCAGACTAGATAGTGTAGTGGTTCTTTTCTCTCTTCTTTCCTCCCAGGATAAATGCTGGAAATACCACTAAAGGCTCAAAGAGGAAGTCATTAGGGATCCCAGAACTGGAGCAACAATAGGCAAGGGGTTTGACCTAGGTCTGGTATTCCCCCAAAGGCAGCCAATGGCGACTTGGCCCTCCCCTTTCATGGCGGGCCTAAGGGCCTCCCTCACTGTCAAACACTTAGGGTGACCCACTGGCCACACCCTAACAACCAGCCTTATTTGGGAAGCACTCTTGGTCTCCCTGGGCCTGAACTGCTTTCCCATATTGAGGGCAAGGAACTTCCTCAGTCTTCAAGGAGAACTGGGAAGGATCAGCAGGAGTCCTGTGAGGCTGTAATTGTACGGCAAAGGCTCTGAGGCTAGGCTGTGCTTGACCCACAGTCCCCTGAACTAGGCCAAGATCTGTATGTTAAACCTATACAGGGTAAGAGCCTACTTAAAATGAAATTAAACAGGACTCAGAATCTCTTACATAAAACGCAAGGTGTCCAAATACAATAAAAAGCACATGTCATTTTAAGCACAAGGAAAACCACTTACATGCGAAGAGAATCAGCTGACACACATTGAGATGAATCAGAGGGGAGAATTATTTAACAAAGAGTTCGCAGCAACCGTCATACACTACTTCAGAAAACAATTGCTAATTCTCTTGAAATGAATGAATAGACAAATCTCAGCAAAGAAACAGACATTGTAAAAGAACAGTCAAATAGAAATTGTAGAAGGGAGAAATACAAGAGAAATGAAACTCACAGGATTCTACACAGAGCTGAATGGGTGTCACAGTCAATAGAATCAAACTGAGGAAAATAAACAGAAGTCAACCACTCTGAACAATAGAGAGAAGTGGGCTGAAAAAAATTCTCTGTAGCACATGCTGAGTTTGATTCACAAATTACTAGTATTAAGTTCACTGCAGGGGTCTGTTTAATCAACTTGAGATAAGTAGTTTTAGATGAGTGGCAAATAATTAGAATATTAAAAGATTTAAATATTCTTAATAGCATCAAAATATGGAGAAATAAATTTAACTTAATTGAAGATTACAGGATTATTATTGAGAGAAAGCAACAGAATTCTATAAATATTCATAGGATAAAATGTTTAATATCGTCATGGTCAGTTCTTTCCAAATTGATCTATGGAGTCCACACAATTTAATATAGATTCCAGTGGAATTTTATCCTGTTTGTAGGAGTAACTTAATTTGTTATTTAAACATTTAAAAGACTAAAACAATCTTGAATAAGGACACTTGTTAAGACTTATTCTGAAGGCTTAGCGCATAAAACACTGTAAGATTTGCCTAAGTGTAGACAAAGAGACCAGTGGAAAATGAGAGAGTCCTAGAAGATAGATCACACCTGTTCAGTCACTTGATTTCTGATAAAAGCGACTGCGCCATGTGTTGGGGGTGGGAGGGTAATCTTTTCTTAAACTGCAGGCTCTTTTGGATATCTGTGCTTTTTATAATGGTGGGTTTATATTTATTTTATTTTGTGGTACTTGGGACTGAACTCAAAACCTTGTGCTTGCCAGGCAGGTGCTTATTCTACTGAGCTATCTCCCCAGCCCTATCTGTGTGGTTTTTTTTTTTTTTTTTTTTTTTTTTTGGTGGAACCAGGGATTGAACTCAGGCCCTTGTACTTGCCAGGGAAGCACTTATTCCACTGAGCCATCTCCCTGGGCCTATCTGTGTTTTTTTAAAGTGAACCTTGATCCTACTTTTCATCATGCACAAAAAACAATCAGGGGTTATGGATCTCAGTGTAAAAGGCAAAATGACAAAACTTCTAAAAGATAACATAAAAGACTAATTCCATGACCTTGGAGTAAATTTTTCCCAAATGTAGAACAAAAGATACTAAGCACAAAGGAAAAGGTTAATGTGTTGGATATGATAAAAGCTAGGAAGTCTGGTAAGTTCATCCAAAGATGTACTTACTAGAATGACAAGGTAGGCCACAGAGAGGAAGGGGAAAATTCACAAATCACCAACCCAACTAACGAGTTGTATCCAGCACATACAAAGACTTTCTCTAAGTCATTAATAACCCAGAAAAAAATTGGCAGAAGACTTGAGTGGGCACTTCACAAAAGAGGCCTGGCTATTAATTAATAAACAATAGCCGGAAAATGCAAACCAGTCCCAAGTAGACACCACTGCAGAGCCACACGATGCTACACAAGAGCTAGAGAGGATGACAGTATCTCCTACACCTGAGCATGGATGACAATGTCTCCTATATCCTGAGACCCAGAAATTCTACTCCTAGATAGAAATTCAATGGAACATGTATATACATGTACACTACAGACATATACAAAGCATATATAACCTATCTAGTTATAGTAACCAACAGAATGGAGCGTATACCACGACGAATTTAGCAGTGGAACATCATATTCAACACATCCACACAAGTACCCTGAATGGTTCCATTTGTGTGGAGTTCAGGAACAGGCAAGGGGGTCATCAGTCAAGACAGCCGTTATCTAGAGAAAAGAATAGACGTGTGGCACAGGGGGCACCTGGGGTTGCTGGTGATGCCCGCTTCTTGGTCTGGTGGGTGATTTCACAGGTTTGTGAACACACTTCAAGTTGTGCTTCGAGCCTATCACAGGTGCCCCTTTCTCTATGTACTCTGTTACTTCAGCAAAGAGTTTACTGGAAAGATCCCTGTCAGGTTAGCAAGGTGGGAACAGCCAGGACATCCTCCTTGCCTCACAAAGACATTTTAGAAGGCAGTGTTCTCTCCCTCTGAGCTCAGAAGCAAACAGATGACTAGAAATGGGTTCATGAATGATTTCTTTGCAGGCGGCCTATACCAAAGGCCCCATGATTTCCCTGCATTAGACGGGCCAGGTTTCGTTTCAGCACTGTGACTCATGCACCGTCAATCCCACTTCATGGAACTCATAGACTTTGGGTACCCCTGACCCCAGGCCTCTGAGCCCCTGGACAGATCCTGCTGGCCACTCCATTCCCCACCATGACCAGGACAACAGAGGCTGTGCCCCAGTTTTTCAATCTCCTGTTGATGTCTCCTGACATATTGAACTGGACAGAACTAGGGGAATTTTCTTTCTCTCTGAAGACACCCAAAGATTCTTTGCTGAAAAAATTGTAGCATTTTTAAGGTGAGAAAAAGAGCTCTAATTTGGAAGCAGTATCTCCTCAAGAAAGGGGCTTTTGAACCCTAATGTTTGGTTTGCTCCATTATGAGAAACTCAGGGCCTTCCAATCCTTCAACCAGCAGGGCAAGCCTGTTGTAACAGGCTGTATGGTTTTTACAAATCACTTTATGCTTTTCTGTCACCTCTTTCAGGGTAGGTTGCCAGAGTTAGCTCAGAGCTGGCGGGGACATCCCCTCATAATCCCCCAGTTTTGCAAGGTGAGCAGTAAGAAAGTAGGTCCCCCAGGACCCTTGCAGTGACCCCAGATGACGGACTAGCAGATAAAAAGGGACTTTGTGTTCTACGATCAACCATCACCTCCTCCCCTTGGATCCTTTTCTTTGCTTCTTACCATCAAAGTCAGGGTCCTGAGGCCTCCATGGGGGTGAGGGAGCTGTCCTTGCCCCTGCCCAGGAGCAGTGGCTCCAGGCAGTTGATGGTGAGATGCACAGGAAGAAGAGAGACAATGGGGCAGAAAGGCCAAGCTGGAGGGGGGGCCTGGGTGCACACAGGCAGGCACATGCGCACAGAGCTCATGGTGCAGACTCAAATCCTACCTCTACCACGCAGCCTCTCAGGGCCTCATTGTCCCTGCCTGTGCAGCAGATGTAGACAGAGGCACAGCCTCTTGGCACGGCTGCCATGAAGGTCAGCTGTGTGACTACACTTAGGAGATGCGGGGGTGCCACATGGAGGGCCAACGGCTATCCCGCGGGCACAGAGGCTGATGCCTGAAACCAGGAATGAGGCAGGGACAGCTTCTGGTACCGGACTCTGCAGACACAGCTGGCTCCTGGTGGCCTTGGTGAAGCGCTGGCTTCATGACAGGTCTGACCATGCAGGACTGTGAGTCCAGCATGCTGAGAGCAGGTGGCAGAACATCAAAGGCCGACCGAGGGGGGAGGTCAGTCCAGGCAAGTCAGCCTCTGGGTGATGATCACAGCAGTAGCCAGCCCTGGGGTCCAGCCTGTCTGCAAGATGTTCTGAATCGTCCCCTCCTGAGCTTCTGCGAGTCCACTGTTAACCATTTCTTTGGCTTGTTATCTTGACCTGTGTTAAATATCTTCCCTAGAAGGAGACTAGCTAGCCTGACTGCCCATTGTGTGAGTTGCACACATTTCTCCCCCTCTTTTGGGGATTGTAGGCTGAATTCAGGGCTTTCGGCATGATCTCTGTTACTGAGCCCTGACCCCATTTCCCGTAAGCAGGTTTTAAAGAAGGTAGAAGCTTAGGCTTAAGGGTGCCTCACAACTGAAGGAGACGGCAGCGAGAAACCAGCCAGCTCCCCGGACCACCCAGCACTGCACGCACAGCTCGTGTCGGGCGTGCGGGCCCTCATATCACTGTGTCTTATCTCCCTGGGGTCCTCCAAGGCCCAGCAGTCCTATAAAGCAAGGATCAGGAATGATCCCCATTTTTCAGAGGAGGAGACTGAACCCCTTTCCTCAGGCCTTATGGCTCCAGAGGGCAACTTAGCTTATGGGAAAGTTGGGGGCTCCAGCTGCAGGCGCTTCACTTCTGGCTCCTGTTGACAGGGGTACAAAGCGGGCTGGGGGTGTCGAGCCAGAAGGGCTAGGGTCACTGAAATGAGGCTCAGATGATGGGCATGAGGAGGGTCTGCCCCAGCCTGGGGAGCAGGGACAGGTAGTGTCTAGGCTGGTAACCTTACACTCAGGTGGGTTATGCACCCATGAATATAATCATTATGTGTGGCAAACATTTACCAATAAAAACTTAAAAAAAAAAAAACCTTGGCAAGCTGGAGAGACAGCTCAGCCACATAAACACCTGCCCAGCAAACCCAAGGTCTTGAGTTTGATCCCTGGTACCAAAAATAAAACAAAACCAAACCCAAAAAAACCTTGATAGCTAATTGAGTTAATTGCTGTTCATGGTGGCACACACTTGAAGTCCTAGGACTGAAGGAGGATGAGGCAGGCGGATCTCAAGTTCAAGCCCACCTGAGAGACTTAGCAAGACCCTGTTTCAAAAAAAAAAAAAAAGTTATAAAGGCTGGAGATGCAACTCAGCATGAAGTCCTGGGTTCCAGCCCCTGTACCATACCCCCCAAAAAACCAAACCAACAACAAGGATGGCAGACTTGGGTAGCAAGAGACCAGAGCAGGGGGTCATCTGAGCTGGGGTTTGCTGCCTGCTATCTGCCATGTCCTGGGTCCCTAATGTGCAGCTTCTTTTTGGCCTCAATGTCACACAGCCCAATGCCTGTTACCGATCTGCCACCAGGTCATCAAAGGCTGAATACACGAGTGTAGGAGGGAGGGAGTGACCTGGGGTGCTGGGTGCAGCAGTGCAGGGCTGTGCAGGTGGCGCGTTCCAGGTGCCAGGGATGAATTCCAGCTCTCCACCCTGACACAGCGGAGCTGGGCTTTCCTTGATGGAGGTTTGAGTCGAAACAGGGAAGCACTGAGATGATGAAGTACTTTAGTGACAAAGCTTCAGCAACCAGCCTTGCTCAGGTGGATGGGAAGCCGCCCTGGGGGTGATGCTAACTTTGCATTGTAATGAGTGAGACATTTCAAGCTTGTAATTTGCCTTGCATCTACTATATTTTTACTTTTGTTTCTGCGGTTTGATGAGATGCTTTGGTAAGAGGCCAAAGGTAGGCCTCTGAAGTTTTCAGAGTCTTCCAAACCAACTAGCCACCATGGCACTAGATAGCATTAGAGGGGAGCCCCTTCCCGGGAGGGTGCCCCTCATCTCACCCCTCCTACAGCAGCCCTCAGTGAGATGAACACTTGGGCCTCGGCCAGCTGGTGCACGTTGGTCAACGGCGAGACCCACAGGTGGGTTTTTATTCCTGATTCATTTTCTAGTCACGCTCGTGCCCCTGAGCATGAGGACACTGAGCACTGAGGACACTGCATCTCACACTTGTGGCTCCACATCTGAAAGGAGGAGCTCCCTCCTGGGAGCAAAGGTACAGTGAGAAAGGAGGCCTGTGTCCCAGAGGCACCGCCACAGGCCAGTCGCAGGCGTGCCTCCCTCGGGAGAACCCAAGATCCCAGGACACGCTGAAGGATGGAGACCTTCCCGACTCACCCCAACTTCCGCCCCATGCAGGGCTGCGGGTCGTCCCCAGAGGGCCCCTTTGGAGAGACCCGCTAGCTCCAACTGAGGGTGGTCTCGCCCTCCGCCTACTCTCCTCTTGTCCTGGGGCCACATGCAGCCCCCTTAACCAGTCCAAATCTCAAGTTTCCCTTCAGCAACAAGGGGGATGGGCTGGACTAGTCTAGATCTCTGAGGCGCAAGGCCATGTTGCAACATCGTCTGGGGAAAACGGTGGCAATCATTTTCCACTTTTCAGGACTGTGATATCAGAGCCGAGGCATGGGGCCCTGGCGATGTCCGTGCACTGGAGCATGGGGAACCCCAAGTGGACGGACAGTTCCTCCCTCAGTCCCACCGCAGACATCTGTGGAGGCCAAGAGCCCTTCCTGCCCCCGCCACTGCCTTTCCCAGCATTGTTCTGTTGCTGCTGCTTCCGCTCCAGACCGAAGGACCCTCATGCCTAGGCCCCAGGCCCCTGCAAGTGGGACAGCGCTCTCCCTTTGCCTCTCTGCTTCCATGCCTGTTTGCCCCCAGACTCCGCCAGGGACAGCAGTGGGGACTTACTCAGAGACCGTGCTTCTCCAGTTGGGGCAACACTGGAAGATATCCGAAAGCCTCACAAGAGATGGCTACCACAACACTCTGTGCACAAGACTGTTTCGAAAGGGAGAATTCCTCCTGGTCAATTATATTCCTCAGAACTTGATTTTGTTTGTTTTCTGGTTAGAGGTGATTATTTGTGTACAAGAATGAAACAAGGTCCCTTTGTTCTCACTCCACTGTCTGGAAAGTGTGACATCTGCTGCAGCCAGGTCACCTGGAGGGGGTGGGGGACGGGGGGTGCAGAAAACAACTTTCTTCTTATTTCTCTGTCTTTTTCTGTCTTGGCTGCTTTCCCCTCCTTTCACTTCAAATGTCTCTGGCCCTCTGTCTTTCTGTCCGTTCTGCTCTTCATTCTTCACACAATGTTTATTTAATTTTAAATGCTCTCTTCTGGCCAGGAGTCGGCTTAGTCCAGACCAAATGGAAAGAAGTGCAATTAAATCTGCTCTAGGGTGAGGAAGGCTAAAATAAAGATCAATGCCAGATGCTGCTGTAGTGATGAGCTATCGGGTAGAGGGCGCCCGGAGGGCACAGCCGAGTCCCGGGCACCTCGTCACCGTGTTTGCCACACGCAGCACCGCAGACTTCAGAGGAACGCCCGTCGGGGTCCGCCGCACCTCATTCCTGGGGTGGGGGTGGGGCAGTACGGGGCCTGCTGAAGCTCACAGTTTCAGGCTCCATCTGAGACCAGAAGAGCAAGCAGCCTGGGGACAGGTCTGGGAAGAGGTTTTAACAAGCCCAGGTGGGTGTAATGCGTGCTGCAGTTGGAACTGCTGTCGGGTTGGATATTTTGCTTGTTATCATTCTGGGAGATTGAGAGTCAGACCTGGGGGTCCCCGGATGTCTGGGGATGGCTACGAAGGGGGACTGGGTGGAGCATACCCAGGGGAGGGAGTGAGAGGAAGGAGAGGCAGGGGTTCCTCGGGTGAGCCTGCAGCTTGCCTTTTAGGACCTGTGCCCACTAAAGGTCCGTTGGGTGCGCAGGACAACAGGCGAGGTAGGAAAGCCATATAATTCAATTCAGAGCAGAGTCCTTGTTCACAGCGAGCATTGTACACTTTTCGACTAAAATGCTCTGCTAGGTTCTATAGCAAATGCTAAGTGAGTGAACCACTGTTTGTTAAATTATTTCTGATAACCCAAGAAAATGTTTTTTTTTTTTTTTTTTTTTTTTTTTTTTTTTTTTTTTTTTTTTTTTTTTTTTTTTTTTTTT
>PVKA01034188.1:0-23682 GCA_004027165.1 Ctenomys sociabilis
GAAGAAGAAGAAGAAGAAGAAGAAGAAGAAGAAGGAGGAGGAGGAGGAGGAGGAGGAGGAGGAGGAGGAAGAGGAGGAGGAGAAGGAGAAGAAGGAGGAGGAGGAGGAGGAAGAGGAGGAGGAGAAGGAGAAGGAGAAGAAGAAGAAGAAGAACAGGAGGAAGAGGAGGAAGAGAAGGAAGAGGAGAGAACAACATTTTAAGGGATGTCAAGAAAAAATAAAGTAAAAAGCCAAACTGATAAATTAAAATTAGTAGCTATATCCTAAATTCCTGAGAGATAAAAAGACCAGCATAGTACAAGAAAACCTTATGTCAAATTTTATTTATCAAAAATGAAAAAGCTCAAACATAAAAATGTGAAAATGAAAAAGGAATTTAAGAAGACATATAGGTGATTTTTAAATAGCATTATAATTACATGCTAATATACTTAAATTTTATTAATAAATAGATTATTTCTAGCAAATTAGAGATTAACATAGTTACCTTGAGAAGAAATAGGAAAACTTTTGATTAAAACAACAATTTGTAAAACTTCTAGGATATTAAAATATTATCTCCAAACCTGGGGGTTGCACAGGCCTGCAATCCCAATATTTGTAGAGGCTGAGCCCTACAGATTACAAGTTTGAGCCCACCTTGGGAAACTTGGCCACTTAGTGGCACCCTATATGAACAAAAAAGCTTGGGATGTAACACCATATGAAGGGCCTGAGAGAAACTTGAGTAAAAGATATACACAAACTCACACATGCAAATCTCTAAACAAACACAGTGTACCCTTATTTTCTAAAAATGTATTTGGTTGTTACAGAGTCCACTATGCAACTTAGACTCACAGTGATCCTCTTGCTTTCAGCCTCCCCAGTTCTGGGATTACAGGTGTGCACTACTATGCCTAGACTCTGGCCAGCTCAGCCCCCCCGGGTACTGTGCTGGCATGGCATGTGGTACTGGGGATCGAACCTCAATGCTTTCCTAAGCTTGCCTAAATAGTTACTTTAGCCCACTAAGCGATCTCACTGGCCCCATACCCATATCCATGGTTTTATATATGAGTTCTATCAATTTTTCAGGAAACAGAATGACAGAATGCTGACACTTTAGAAACATTTTAAATCATAAAAAATGTGCATATTTATGGATGGCTAAACACCTAATAAGAAAAAAGCCTATTAAAAATTGTAACCTGAATAATTATTAAATTCATTAGTGAAAAAACAATATTGAAGTCAGGCATGGTGTTGCATGCTTATAATCTCAGTACTCAGGAGGCTGAACAAGGAGGACAGCCACAAGTTTGAGGCCAGTCTCAGCTATATTAATTGGGGGCCACCCTGAAATACATAGAAAGACCCTGTTTCAAAAATAGTAATTGACACTGAGTGAAAGCAAATTAGGGTATATCAAAACAACTGCTGTGTATTAAACAAAGAACATACCTGTAAAGCATGGAATTTATCTGTTACCAAGACTTTTTTCATTTTTCTTTAACATTTGAGTGTATGAAGAGAAAAACATTATTATTGTAAATAGATGGTGAAGTATTACTTTGCTTAATTCAAAGATCATCCATAATTATAAAAAAAAATGAGAATCCAAACATATACTACTGGAATTCAACTCCACATAGCCTCTAGGCCTGGCATGTGTGTGGGTCCTTCCACACCCACCACATTCTATTACACTCAACCCTCAAGTCCAGTATGTGTGGGGGACCTTCCGCCATCACCGGATTCCACTCCTTCTGTGCCCATGCCGATTGTGTATGTGTGGCTCTCTGGGCCTGAAGATTTCTGCTCCACCCAGGTCCCAGGACTGGCACATGCAGGACTTTCCACACACTCGCAGGAACCTCCTCTATTAGACAAGCATGGTATGGAACCCTACAACATGGTGCACTGCAGAGAGGCAAGGTGTGAGACTCACCCAAGTCACCCAGGAGCAGAGCATCTTGCCAGAGGAGCACAGAGAGTTCACTTCCACAGGTTGCAGCAGGAAGAAGCTGAGCACAGCAGCCAGACCCATGCAAGGACCGCATGGATGAGTCCAAACTTGGTTGATCCAGATCCAGTAAGTTGAGACACTTTGCTAGACTCAGATCTATAAAAGCATCCTTTCTCTTTTGATTAAGAGATGGGCAACAGGGAACCCAGGTGAACTAGTCTGCCTGGAATACTACAGGTGTAAAAGGTGAGGTGATGGGAACTAATTTTAGTACAAACTCCCAATCTAATATCCGTTTAGCTAAAGAGTCAAAATGTTTGTGATTAGAGTCTAAAAGACAAACCCATTAGATACAAAAGTTTGTCAACTGCTAAATCTCACTACCCATTATCAGAGTTCCTAATTATACTTCTGAAAATACAAAACTGTAACTGCCTTAATCACATAATCTCTCTTGGGCAATAATATTGGCACATGCTAAGGTAATAACTGCACCAAAGATCTACAATAAAGATCCGAAGACAGTGCTATATAAAATGACAAAGAGAAGGAGTAAAATGAACACTCAGGCCATGATCCCACCAACAACAAATGCAAGAGAAAACAACATAGAAGAAATTGGAAATAACACACCTGAACTCTCTAAAGTAGTAGCAACCTAAGGAAAGAAAGGTATAGAAGAATCAGATCAGAAATAATATCTGAAGTAAAAAAGAAATGGTAACTATAACAAAATAATTATTAACTGCTTCTAAGGAAGACACATAAAAATACTGGATAACACAAAATGATGGAATCCTAGAATGAACACTATATGAAAGAAATAGAATGCATGAAGCAGATTCAAAGAGATATACAGGAAACTAAAACCTCAATCACAAGCTGGCAAGCATCAATGAGAAAGAAGGAGATAATAAAAATGATATAAAAAGAATATAGACAGAAGTAATAGTAGAAAACTTCCCAAATATGGGTATACAATCTGACGTTCAGTTAACGAAGCATATAGAACTCCAAACAACATCAACCCAGTTAAAAACACACCAAGACATATAATAAATGAAGGTCACAGAAATTCAGCACATGAACAATAACCTAAAAGCTGTGAGGAAAAGAGAAACAGATCATATTTAAAGAAAAATGAATCAGAATAATGGCAGATTTCTCTTCAGAAACCATCAAGTCAAGAAGCATTTACTTTGAAGTACATGTACTTCATGTGCTTCATGCATGGGGCAAAGTATTTCAAGTGCTCAACGAAAACAAATTCCCAGAGTATAGCCCAGAGTGCTATACCCTGAAAAACCCCCTTTAAGTTGGATGGAGAAGTGAAATGGTTCCATGCCAAAGGACAAATAAAATATTTCATAATGACGAAGTCAACACTACCAAGGCTAAGATATACTAGAGAGTGATCAAAATGACCATACTTGCATGAAAGACAACGGGAAGGAGCCAACAAGTAGGGCAGCAATTAAACACAGGAGAAAAAGGAGTATACAACAGCAGGTAAATAACATATCAATCATAAGTCAATATATTTCACATGTAACCATCAAAATAAATGTACTCAATTCACTAATTAAAAGAAATAGACTAGTAGAGTGAATTAAAAAGCAATGTCCAACATTATACTATATGCAAGAAAAACAATTAACTCATAAAGAAATTCAAAGATTAAAAGTCCAAGGATAGAGAAAAATACTACATGTCACAGCACCTCAGAAAAAAAGCAGGACTAGTAATCCTATTTAGAAAGTCTGAACTTCAAACCAAGAATGATCAAACAAAATAAAGAAGGCCACATACTGGTTAGGGGAAAAATACAAGAGGCAAAGATAACACTCATTAATATGCACGTGCCAAATATGGGAGCACCCAAGTATAAAAGACAAATCTTAATCAACACAAAAAATGTAATATTCAATAGCAAAATCTTAACAGGAGACCTTAACCTAGCCTTATCACAAAAAGATAGATCAAGCAGACAAAAATTATAAATTATAAATAAGTAGCAAAACTAAACCAGCAGTTAGAACAAATGGACTAGTGAACATATAAAACGTTCCCCACCCAACTACATATGAATACACATTTTTTTGTTTCAGTTGCACATGAGAGAATTCTAAAATAGACCATATACTATTCAATAGGTCATCCTTAAGTATGTACAGGAAAACAGAATTATCCCATGCATACTATTTACACACAATGCAATGAAGCTGGAAATAAGACAAAAGAAATCAGAAAAAAACATAAATATATGGAAATTAATCAACACCCTTCTCAGCAACCAATGTGTCACTGATGAAATTAAACAAATCTACAATTCAATGAAAATTCAATCACAACTTATTGGAATAGATGGGATGCAATGGGACCAGTTCTTAGAGGGAAATTTATAGCAGTGAACTCACAAATTAGGAAAACATAATCAGAATAAATAAATAACCTAATGGGGCACCTCAAATGTTTAGAAAAAGAAGAACAAACCAAATCCAAGGCCCAAAGTTGGGAGGAAAATATGATGATTAGAGCAGAAATTAATGCAACTGAGAGAAAGAACAGAATACAAAGAATTAATGAATCAAAAGTATGGTTCTTTTAAGAATAAATAAAATTGACAAACCACCCATCTAACCTGTTCAAAAAGAGGAGAGAAAAAAATCTCAAATTCAAGCAATAAGGAATGAAAGGGTGAAATTACCATGCACCCTGTAGACATTCAGAAGATCATTAATAATTATTTTGAGAACCTTTACTGTCACAAAACAGAAGAAATAGAGAAATTCCTGGAAAGGTACAAATTACCAAAACTGAATCAAGAAGATATAAGAACTTTCAACACCCAAATAAGAGCCAATGAAATTCAAAATGTAATAAAAAACTTACTAACAAAGAAATTCAAGGTCCTCATAGATTTGAGGCAGAAATCTACAAGAAATTCAGAGAAGATATAATCTTAATACCATGTAATCTCTTCAATTAAATTTAAAAGGAAACAATTCTCCCAAAATCATTCCTGGAGGCAATTATTATACTGATACCAAAAACTCGGGAAAGACGCAACTAAAACAGGGAAATGTGGGCCAATCCCCCTCATGCACATAGAAACAAACATCCTGAATAAAATCCTTTCAAAATAGAATAGAGTAAATCATTAAAGGCTTATACACCATGACCAGGTAGGATTCATCCCAGTGATGCAAGTATGGCTCACCATACATAGATCTATAAATGTGATACACTATATCAATAAAGCCAAATCCCAAAACCACATGATCATCTCAATTGATGCAGAAAAGGTTTTTGACAAAGTCCAACATTCGTTCATATTCAAAGTCCTACAAAATTTGAATTGATGGCCTCTGCCTTAATTGGATAAAAGCCAGCTATAAAAACCCAATGGCTAACAGAATTCCAATTGAGGAAAAAATCAAATCTTTTGCTCTTAGATCAGGCAGAAGACAAGGATGTCCTCTTTCATCATTCCCATTCAACATAGTTCTGGAATCATTAGCTAGAGTCATTGCACAAGAGAGAGAAACAAAACGAATGACATTAGGTAAGGAAGAAGTTAAAGTATCATTATTTGCAGATGGCATGATCCTCTACTTTGAAGACTCAAAAAACTCCACCAAGATATTACTAGAATTAACACACAAATTCAGTGGCATAGTAGGATACAAATTCAATGCACAATAATCAATAGCATTCCTCTACATAGATAATGAACACACTGAGAAGGAAATTAGAGAAATTAGACCTCTTAAAATAGAACCACAAGGCGGGCGTGGTGGTGCATGCCTGTAATCCCAGCACTTGGGATGCTGAGGCAGGAGGATTGTTGTGAGTTCAAGACCAGCCTGAGCTACAAAGTGAGCTCGAGGACAGCCTGAACTGCGTAATGAGACCCAGTCTCAAAAAGACAAAATAAAATAAAATAAAATAAAATAAAATAGAACCACAGAAAACCAAATACTGATGTATTAATCTAACTAAAGCAAAAAAAAGATCTAGTCAATGAAAATTACAGTATTCCAAAAAAAGTGATCATAGAGGATTTCAGAAAATGGAAAGATATTCCCTGCTCCTGGTTAGGAAGAACCAGCATTGTGAAGATGGCTATGCTCCCAAAAGTGTTATAAAGTTTTAATACAATCCCTATCAAAATACCACCGACATAAGACACAGATCTAGAGAAATTATACCAAAATTTATTTGGAAACATAAAATATTTAGAATAAAATTGGCAATCCCAGGCATTAAAGGCAAGGCAGGACACATTACAGTTCCTGACTTGAAATTATACTACATAGGTACTGTGATAAAATCGGCATGGGATTGACATAACAGTAGATTGAGGATCAATGGAATAGATTAGAAAATGCGTAAGCAACTATAAACACACTCAGCTACCTTACCTTGACAAAGGGCCAAACATGCTTACTGGAAAAAAGATAGCCTCTTCAACAAATGGTGCTAGAAATGCTCGCTCTTTACATGCCAAAAAATAAAATTCACCGAGGTCTATCACCATGCAGTAAACTAAAGTCAAACTAGATCAAAGACCTAAGCATTAAAACAGAAACAATAAATCTCCTAAAGAGAAGGTAGGAGGAAATATTGAAGACAGAGGGGTGGACAAAAATTCCATGAGCAAAAATCAAACTGCAAGGGAAATAATTGAAAGAATTAACAAGTGGGGTCTCCTCTTGTTGAGAAGATTTTTTAACATAGGAATAAATTACCAGCAGAGTAAGAATACATCCACAAATTTGGAAAAAGTCTTAGCCAATGAGCATTCAGAGAAAGTACTTCTACCCAGAATTTACAATGAACTAAAAAATATTTGGGCCCCAAAATTTAAAGACCCAATCCAGACATGCACCCAAGATATACACATACGTATTAAAGGAAGAAATACAAAAAGCAAATAAATACATGTAAAGATGCTCCACATCACTAGCCATTTCTGAAATGCAAATGAAAACAACACTGAGATAACATCTCATCCCAGAAAAAAATGCCTATCATAAAGAAATCAACCAAAAACAAATGTTGAAGAGACTGTGAGGAAAAAGGAACCCTTCTCCACTGTTGGTGGGAATGCAACCATTAAGGAAATCAATGTGGAGGCTCCTCACAAAACTAGGACTGGAAGTCACATTCAATACAGCTATCCCACTTCTTGGAATTTTCCCAAAATAATTTAAAGCATCTTATCATAATGTTATATATACATCTATGTTTATAGCAGCACAATCTGTGTTAGCCAAATCTTGAAAACAACAAAAATAACTGTCATCTAAGTAATGGATGATAAAGATGTGGTATTTTTACAAAATGGACCATTACTCAGCTACAAAGAAAAGTAAACTCAAAGACTTCATGTATAAGTGGATTCCACTTGAAGATATACTCATAAGTGAAATAAACCAGGCCCATGTGTGTAAATGTCATATACTATCCCTAGTGCAATAACTCAAAAGAATAAATAAAAATTGAAAAGTATAAGATAGGTAAATGGAAAGTGAAAACTTAAGGATTAAATAAGAAAGAGAGAGAAGGAGAAAAGTTAGGAGATATGGCAGGGGCAAAACCATACATTTGTGTAAACAAGAGGGTTAAGGTATGCTCCCAACAATCTCCATCAGGTTTTTGAAAATATCAAGTAACATGGAAATGTGGAATGTTACAACAATGCTTAAAATAACAGTCATTTTGGTCTTCTAAATGTGCACTGCTTATAATGTCATATCAATTATTGCTATACTTTTTAAAGTAGATATTTGTAAAACAAAAATTTAATAAAAGAAAACAAGAGACAAAAAATGACATAGGATTGTCCTGCTACAATGTTGTGTTTAGTTTGAATTTTAAATTTCGGTGTGAAAATGTGTAATTGTTTTTTCACATTCTATAGAGAATTAAATTTTAGAATATCCATAGTTGTTTGAAAATACCCATTCCATTTTATGTCTAAAGTATTGAATATTTGGGCAGATATGATGTCAAGCTCAACTGTCTCTGTTATAGGATAACAATGTCATTAGTTTTCTTTTCTGGATGTTTAATAACTCACATTTGCCAACCAAAAATTAGAGAAATAGAAGGGCTACAGGATAGCCAGTATTTTGGCCCTAATCCCTCAAGGTCAGTGAGGACTCAGGATATAAGACATCTGCTGTGACATCTTGTAACTCAATGTTGTCCAACATTTTTTGTTCAAAGAGCTTATTGGGCCACAGAAGAAAGTGATGATGCATAGTGCACCTAAGGAAAGTCACCTATAGAGAAAATATTCTCTTGGGCTTTCACAGACAGCAAATTGGTTAAGCAATGGTAGTGATTCATCCATATGGCTGACACTGATAAATGATCTGCAAGGTACTTTACATGGTTTCAAGGTAAGTCCTGAAGGGATCTGCCTAATCTTGTCAGATATTAATGTTACATTTTGAGTTATATATGTCTTGCTTTAACTTGGCCTTAGCCATCCAGCAGAAAAATATAACCACAAGATATAAAAAGTAATGCCAGATTAATATGCTTAGCTGTAAAAGGCTCAAGTCAACAACTTCAGGCAATTGCCAGTTCTGCCAATAATCCACTACTATTATGGACTACTGAACTATATTGGGTTATTTTGCTGAATTGAAGTACCTACCATCTTTAGACTGGTTTCAAGTATGAAAAGTCCTTTAAAGACTCCTCCAAATACAACTTCTCTAGCTGAAAAGGAGTACCCATGTCTTACAAAAGAAAACAGAAAAGAGGGATATAAATAAAGGAGCTTTTTGTAGAGTAAAATATATGTATATACAAGATAGGATATACAGATACTTTCACTTAGTTCAATGAGAAGAAAGTTTTGTACTAATATTGGTTAGACAAGATATCATGTCTACATGTTCTCTGAATAACTAGTATGAAGACAGCAGCATGCAATGTATTAACTATTGTGTCATACTAAACTGTTTTGAAACTGTTTCATTGCTATTTTATCTTTTTTTCTCATTAAAATGAATAAAGTATAAAAAATCCAATTTAAAATTAGAGAGAAAAGGGGCCAGGGAGATGGCTCAGTGGAATAAGTGCTTCCCTGGAAAGCTCAAGGGCCTGAGTTCAATCCCCGGTTCCCCTGCAAAAGAAAATTAGAGATAAAATATCTTTGTTTAATGATATGAGAGACTTTTAAGGTGTTCAGCTTTCCTTTAATATTAAAATTGATACATCATAAAAAAGAAATATACTATTTCGTTAACATGGCAATATCTCTTTCAGGGGATGGGGAGATAGATTGACGGTGTAAGTTCCTGCCTGCCAAGAGCTGGGTTTGATCTCTGGTACTGCAAGCTATGGCAGTCTTGCCATGTGTGAGTAAATCCAGCCACCAAAACTGGGTGTGGCGGACTACGTCTTTAATCCCAGTGCTGGCGAGGCTGAGACACGGAGATCACTAGGAGACTGGGCTGTGTAGCAAGACCCTGAACTGAATAAATAAATGAATAAAATATTTTTAAAATCTGTTAAAAAGTAATCTAACTGTAAGCACAAATGGATTCTCATAGATATCAAGAGCAATTCAGGAAGCCATATATAACATTTTAGATGTGTTAAATACCCTAGATAAATGTACAGACAAGAAAAAAGAATTCTGGAATGTTATAATTATTACCATAGAGACAGAAAATTCCTAATTTGTGACCTGCTTTTATCTGCTTAGAAACTGCAAAAGGCAAAACTGCTATTGGTATAACTAACAAAAAATAAAATTGTACTTTGATGAAAGAAGCAACAATGTTAAATATCCTTTATGTCTCTACAAATAGTTGTATAAACACTGCAGGCCCCCTAAGGGAAAATCTTAGATTTCATTTTAAGAAGAAAAGTAAAGAAACTGTCATAGCATATTGTGAGAGATAAATTTTATTTTCCTAAATGGACAAACTTATTAATTGGTAAGACATCACTTCTTCCCCCATTGTAAGAGTAAGGTAATTCTAATGAAAATATGAACAGGACATTTAAGGAGAATTTGCAAAATAATTAAAAATTATATAAAGAAGATTAAATGAATATGATCTAAAAAATAAAATTTTGAAAGGGAACAAGATTGAATTATGAGAAAACATATCCTATGTTCACTTATGTGAATTCATAAAATGTATGATGTTATAATATATATTTATTATAAATTAAATTTATTCAATATCTTAGCATGGTAATGGTCAAAAGACAAATTCATTACACAATTTTGGGACAAGGGCCAGGGAGATAACTCAGTAGAATAAGCACTTGCCTGACAAGCATAAGGGCCTGTGTTCAATTTCCTGTTCCGTAAAACAAATAAACAAATAAACAAAAGATACGAATGCCTTTATAACTGTATATTTAAAGTGATATACAATCTAAAGATTTAGGTGTAGGAAACTTACAGATTCAATTGCTATGAGGTTGTACTGTTCAAATAAATGTAAATACTGGCAAGTAAATAGTTGACTTTGGAAAAGGACAAGGAAGAAATAAAGGAGGTGAGAATTAGTGAGGGAAGGCAGAAGGGAATGAATAAAGGAACCCTCAAGTGCCAAGAGAAAAGGACACCCAAGCCAGAATAAACTGATTCCAGAGAGCTCTAGGAAAACATGGACAGTGATGTCCCTACAAACCTGCCTATCACTCTCTAAGACTTTATTCCCTATGCCATACAGGAATCTAAAGCCATCAGTTAGCTCTCTTTTTATATATAATCTGGAAGAAAATTATCCTTAAAATCTTCAGGGAAATGAAGACAGATGAATATCAAAGCATGAAAGTCAGATTAATATCAAAGCAGAATCTAAGAAAACAGAAGGAATTTAATGAAAACAAGAGCATTTCAAAAAAAGCATAATATTATCAAAGAGAAAAGACATTTTCTCATTAAAAGACAAACTATTATTTTAACTGCTCATGTATTTATATGCATAAAATATATAAAAATATATTCATTTCTGATTCAATATTTAATTTTGTGTCCATAGCTCATACTGATCTGAAGTACACAGTTTTCATGCAAGTAATTGCAGGACTTACATATAAAACTCAAGTTGTAATTTTACTAAAAATTACATATTGGTCATAATTATACTTAATCTAGCATCATTTACCTTTCAGTTATACAGGCAAACATAAATGACTAATATGAAGAAATTAAAAATAAAAAGACAGGGCCGGGGAGATGGCTCAGTGGAATAAGTGCTTCTCTAGCAAGCAAAAGGGCCTGAGTTCAATCCCTGGTTCTGCAAATGAATAAATAAAAAAAAATAAAAATAGAAAAGAAACATAACTCGATGGAACTCTGTGTTCCTGTAATAAAGGGTTTCAGAATGTTACATGTATAATAGCCTATGTTTGGAATACAAAGCAATGGAAAAATACAACTCTTTAGTTTCCTCTGACAGATGACTCTTATCTTTCTCCTTTCCTCCCATTATCCCCTTATCAGATTGGAAACAAACTTTAAAAAGTTATCTTGTGTTGCATCTCAACCTTGAAAGAGGGTCAGCATTACACTAACTTGGTGTGTGCACATCTCTTTATGGCCTGTAAGTGGACCAATTTTATGAGCTTCCTGATAACACAGGTCTGCTTTAACTAGCTTCTTTTCTTATATAACCAAAGTTCTTCACTTCTTTCCTGTTTGGCCTTTAATGGAAAAAGAAAGCCAAAATCTGTTTTAAGTTCAAATCATTTTTAGTGTGTTCACTGAACAAATATTTTCAACTAATTAAAGTTTAAAAATTATCTCATGTACAGTATAATTCCACTTATTTAACATTTAAAAAGGCAAAATTGTAATTACAGAAACACCAGCAGTTTTCTGGATGAAGCCAGAGATGCAGAGCGAAGATTCACTTTGAAAGCCGATTATTCACCATCCTATGTGCTGAAAATGGGTGGATGGCAATGTGTATAAGTAATGGCAATGTGTTTTAAAATTTTTATCATTTTCAGTGTTAAAAATGCTTACATGAGGTCAGGGAAATGGCTTAGTAGAATAAACGCTTCCCTGGCAAGCAATTGGGCCCGAGTACAATTCCCGATTCCACCAAAAAAAACAAAAAATGCTAACATTCTTATTGCTCAAACACAGTCATTATTAAAACATTTATGTGTTTTTAAACACTATATCATAGACATTTTTTCTTCATTTGTAGGCATATGGGGCCTGCCAGTTAGCTCAGCTGTTTAAGCACCTGCTCATGCAAATGCAGTCAGGTGCAGGATACCTTGGTTTGACCCTCAGATCTTCCTGCTTTACCAGACCTTCCTTTAAGGCAGACTGAGCCATCCAAAAAACCCCCCTTCATTTGTAAACATGATTGGGATCATAAGGCCTTTTGTAGCTTGTTTTGAGAGTAATTTGATAAGTACTTTCTACATTACATGGTCTTCAAAAGTCCTACTAATGAGCTTCAAAACTATCTCATTGATATTAGTCTCTCAATAAAATAAAATTAAATTAAAATAAAAAAACCAAAAAATATCATTTTCAAAGACAATCCAATGTTCAATCAAGTGAAAGGAATTAATGTTTGAGTATTCAGCCTCTTGTTTAGTTAGTCATATTGGTTATCAGCAATTATATAGTTATAAAACACTACTGAGAAAAAATTTTGCACGAAAAGGTTTTTCTTTCAAAATTCAGACTATTTTTCAGATGTATTTCCAGATGTATTATTATGAGTAGGTGACTATAAACATTTTTAAGGCTATTTCCATACTCTAGATTCTTCCTCAAAGAGCCATATTATTTTACAACTTCCCCCAGCTTTGCTAAATGTACTTTTTGCCTCTCTAGAATTGGATATTAATATGTTTTAATCTTAAAGACTTCTTAGAACCCATCCTTGTGTCCTATCAACCATAATTACTTCCTGAAATTTGTGGGGTGTGTGTGTGTGTGTATGTTTCAAAATTTTCCTTTTATCTTTGCTAGCATTCTTCAATTTTTCTTTTTTTGTTACCCCTTCATTTTCCCACTGCCCCCTCCACTTTACTGATTTTTAGTACAATTGATGTTTTTCTTCTTTATCAGCTGGAGCTCCTGCTACAATATAAATCTGAGTAGGAATTTTTCTCTTTGACCAGAACAGAACCTAAGTTCTTGAAAAAACAACAGCCCTTCCGAGTGCAGAAAAGGGCCAGGGTAATCAAGCGCGTTTAGGAGACTGGAATGTCAGGGAACAGACTGCCTTCAGGACAAAGAGCCTGGGAAGACAAAGCGCTCAAGCTGTGAGCCAGTAAGATTGCCACCATCCAGCTACATTCCTACATAACAGCTAACTCCAAGTCCCCCATTTGCTAATTCATGCATACCTTACACATACCAGCGTTTTCAGAACTCTGTTTCCTCATCTCTGAAATAGTTTATGAATTCACTTCTTTATTCTTTCCTTTGAAAAATCCCTGAGGATATAAGAATAATCTGGATTTGGTAAAAAAAAATCAGGCACATACTAATTGGCCAAAGGAATAAATTTCACTTCCTAATATTGACTCTAGGTTCAGTCATTTCACTGGCTCTCCTAAAAGCCTTCAATTTGTCTGTTTTTCTTTTGACGTCATTCTCCAACCTGTGGTAATTCTTTCCTTTCTCCATCTAATAAAGTTAAAAACTCTGATGATCTCTATTTTCCTTCCTCCTCCCCACTTTCAAAGTCATATATTCTTATTAATTCTTTCTATAAGGATTCTCCCCAATCCACCTCCCTATTCATAATCCCTCTCATCTTCACAATGAGGGTCCCATTAGGACTTCATTGTCTTCCTCAGGGACTTGTGGTATATTACTTTCCAAACTCTTCTCACCATGAGCAGGTCTTCATGCATGCCTCCTACCACAGCCACCACAATTGTCACTTGAAAATAGACATCAAAATCCTTTTATCTTTCCCTTTTTTTGGAGGAAACAGGGATTGAATTCAGACCTTCGAGCTTGCCAAGGACATGCTTATTCCATTGAGCCATCTTCCTAGCCCTCCTTTTTCGTTTCCCAATGAAAACCTTCTAAAGATTTCTAAACACTTGTGGAGGAAAGCCTAGATTATTTAGAACTGTATCTTATCTACCCCTAAATCTGAAACTTCATCTCATTTCCTTTTTTTTCCCTTTTATTTATTTATTTATTTATTTATTTTTATTTTATTTTATTTTTATTTATTTATTTATTTTCTCATTTCCTTATATTACCACCCCTGCTTTTATTTATTTGTTTTTATTTATTTATTTATTTTTGCTGGGTTTAAACTTGGGATCTTTCATTTGCAGACCAAACACTTGTGCCACTGAGCTATCTCCCCAGCACTTATCACCTCTGTTATACACAAAACTTGGTCTACTTCTATAACTTCTTTTGCTTTCTTATCTTTTCTCCCTTATCCAGACCATAAATACCTACATATGTGTGTCACATAAGGTTCCTTAATTCAAACCATATCCAGCAAAAAAGACTACAGGATATTAGTAGCACTATTAGGATATCGGTGTGAGAAAATTTACAGAGTCTGTAGAAGAGCTATGAAATATTTTGTTCTAGAAATAAAAATACGCTAATACTCTAGTCCCCTTTATGTGACTCCGCATCTTTTCCAACCACTGCATAATTTACACTAAAGCTCCACTTTTGTCACTCAAATACCTACTAATTCTATTGCTCACTTCTATATCAGTATCTCCTATAAACACCTCTTACTGCTGGAATCTAGGCAATGAGATTAAGGAAGAAAGATTTTCCTATTCAATATTGTGAGTCATGAAATTTCTCAATCATTACAAGATTGTTTATAGAGTCTGGGCAGCTAGAGAATGCAGCACCGGTCTAACCAATCCTCTTTGGTGCTTAAGTTTATTCTACCTTTCAAGTCTTCTCACCAAATCCCCAGGCACTGGGGCCCCAATTTCATAGAACATGTTTCCTAAGTTCCTTAGGATCCTGTAGTGGAATTAGTTAATTAATTAATTATTTATTTATGTTTTCATCTCTCATAAACTCCATAAATGCCCTTCAATATTATGGGTGTGTCTGATGTTTTTTGGTATTATTCTCTTCTTCCTGTTTAACATGTAGGTAATATGTGCCATATGGGAAGAACTTAATAAATGCTGTTTTGGGGAGCTTGAATAAAAAGTGGAGAAGTTATATTCAAGTGGTCTTTATTTGGAAATATTTTTTACTATATCTTTAGCCAAATTCTCTTTTACTCCATACTTCAAATTCATGGGAAAAGTCTAAACTTTGCTGCAATAATACAGCATTATAATTCATAAGATATTTCACAGATATTAAAGTCGTGTGGGCCTTTCTAAAATACCCAAGGGAAATTGAAACTCTAGTACCCATCTTCCTGAGACTTACCAAAACATGAGTCATTTGAATTTGGGATCCTATGATGGCATTAACAAAGATGTGACTTGGAAATAGAAGCAGAGCACTAGGGAAGATTTCAGAGAAGGGTCTTAAAGTAAAAGTCATTTCAAATGAGTACTGTTTGTTTTCTCAGCAACTATGGGATTTGCATTGCTGTTAGTTTGCCTTTACTTTGCCAACATAAGTAGTCTCCATGGGCCTGCTGACAGCTTCATGAGCTGATTGTGAGAACAGTCTATGTCCAATGAAAAGAAATAGGCAAGTAGGGAGTATGTATTTTTATAAGTGAACAGGAAGGGAACACTGAATAAGGAACTTCCCTTTCAATCTTTGAAATATATAAGTACACTTAACATTTTGAAAGGATATTTAGTCACCCAGAGCCAGTTCAAAGTATTTAAAACTTATGTTTGGAAGAAAATTAGAAGACATTTGATGCTATGAGTCCATAAATTCTGCAAGAGGAGCAGTTCACATGGATCCTACTTACTCTCCTTTCCCAAATAGTGCAAGCCCATGGCCTTGCAATCTTGTATACCGGACAGTGTGTATGGAAAAGCAGAGTGAGGCAGGAGAATAACTCATATAAATGCCAAATGTACTAAAGACACTTGCTTATGGGAGATCAATCTCAGGTCCACTGTGATTATTATGAACAAAAGTGAAAAAGCGAAGTTATTTTACACCTGAAAATGTATTCTGCTGTCCACATTTCTTAAAATGAAAAAAATATAAAAGAAAATGAAAAAATACAATACTAAACCTAAATCCCTTCATTCCCATTCAAGCAGTAAACTTTCTTTAATTTGAAAGGAAAAATCTCATGAACTTCTCCATACTCAAGGCACTTACTATATTCATAAGTTTTTCATTAAAGAACAGAAAAGAATCCAGTTTAAATCCCTACAAAAGTATGTTTATTGTTGCAGGTAGTATGCAGAGCTATTTTAAAAATACTGAGAGGATTTCAGTACAATATAGACAATTTACTTTCCAATTATGACAGCCTCACTTTAATTTCATGGTAGACTTGGCCAGCAAGGAGGGATGGACCAGCAGTCATCTGTGATCTCAGTATACTTCTTGGCTTAATCTCACCAATGTACTGGGTGAACTATGAGGGACCATTAATTAAATTCCAGAAAAGCATGTGGAAGATGAATGTTTATTCAATGAAACCACTATTTTCTCAGCCTGTTGCCCCAGTGTGTGGATAAGGATTTTCTTTATCAAGCGAGAAAAGATAACATTTTAGAAATAGCTGTGCTTTGCAAAATTAGGCAGAAATTTAAATGCTTCTAATACATTTTGACAGTGTTTATACATGAATTTAATCTACTCACTTATAGAGTTCTTTTTTTCTCCTAAAGTGATTAGTCTAGTAGTGCTTATAGATTTGGCAGAGAGCAGAGTTTTGTTTTTACAGCTATGGCCACTACAATTTACACAGAGTTGTGACTTCTGTTTCCCTCCAGTACTTCACTACTGGATTTTTCTTGTTCGTATTTTTATCCAACACTTCTCCTTCTTCTATTTGCACCATTTTTCCCTGCCACATTTTTTTTTTTTTTTGGTGGAACCCGGGATTGAACTCAGGCCCTTGTGCTTGCCCAGGAAGTGTTTATTCCACTGAGCCATCTCCCCAGCCCCTGTATTTGCACCATTTTTCTCTTTCCTTCCTATCTTATCTTCTGTCTTCCTCCATTATCAATTTTAGTAATCTGGAGTACGGATATATTTTTAGTTATGAAATATCTTCTTGTTCAATTAGATGGAAATTATAATAATTTTAACTTCATGGGGGTTCTTGTGAGGATTGAGTAACTTAATGTCATCAACTCCCCCTATCTCTTGGATCTATATCAGTGATTAAACTAATCTCAAATGGAAAATGGTTTTTAAAAAGTGTTTGGATATAAGACATGTGACTTTTTCTCTTGTTTATCCCCTAAAAAATGTAGTATAATAACTATTTATGTAGCAATTACACGATATCATGTGTTATAAATCATCCAGGGATGGTTATATATAGGAGGGTTGCATAGGTTATGTGCAAATATTATACCATTTTGTATAAATGGTTTGAGCATCTTTGGATTTTGATATCAGTGTGGAGGTCCTAGACTTCTCAGATACATAGACATTATTGTGAATGTAAAATGGTTAGGAGTGGCTAGGTACACAAAAATTATGGAAGTATAAATTAACAAACATAGTTAGTTATGAATACAATTTTATAATCCTTACTCTTTTTTAGAAGTGATGAGTAAAATTTCAGGGATTTCTCTTACAAAGGTAATTTAAACAAAACTTTTTTTCTTTATTGTTCATCAGTATCTTCTCCTGCCACTTCCAACTTTTTATAGTACTTTTTATTTACTAAGAAAGATAACAGAAGCTCTATCCCAATCTCAGAAAACTGCTTATATATACAACATTTTGCAGATTATTATAGAACTCTCATGGATATCTTTAGTCTATCTATTGACCCCTTAGTTGTCCTTAAACTTTAATGGAGGAACTCTGTTCCACAGAGTAATGGTTATTCTAGTCTGACCAGTACTAGGTTACACAAATTCAAAGCAAGCCATGTGCTTATGAGAGTATCAAGCTAGAGAGAGAGAAAGGTAGTATAGGGAAGAGAAGAAAGAGGGCTCTTTGATAAAACTTAGGTTTTGATAATTCTATAAGTAATTAAACAAGGTAGCTACTGTGGGCAAATACAAGCATAGCATTTCCAGCCTTGTCTTATATCACATTACACTGGACAGGTTCATTGTAGACTTCAGAGACATGCTTTATACACCCACCAATTAGGAATTAAAAATGAGGGTGTGATCAAGCATACAGGAAAGATTCTGAGAACGGGATAACTGGAGTTGATGTTGGGACTCTGCCCTCTATTTCTTGTGTTGGACTGACTTTTAGGTTTCCAAGATCCTTTGCTTCTTTATACTTCAAGGGAGGGCCGGGGAGATGGCTCAGCAGAATAAGCGCTTCCCTTGGAAGCACAAGGTTCTGAGTTAAATCCCCAGTTCTGCCAAAAAAAAAAAAAAAAAAAAAAAAAGAACACTGTACTTCATGGGAGAATACTGCCTGTTCTTAGCCTTGTTGTGGGGAAGCTGAAGTCAGTATGTTGAGATGAATATGCTTGGAAACTTCCTTGTCTTTGTTTTATAACAATAAAATTTTCAGTTAACAGATGATAGTGAAGAGTGACTGTCTCCATTTTGAGTGAGCCTAACCCTATTTCCTTGTATTGTTTTGTATAGAGCTGGCTGGGACTTCTGTTTATCCTTTCAATTGGCCTTAAGCATTGTATATTGGTCTAGCTTAGGTGCTGGTGTTATTCTTTGAAGGTGGCATTCATGTATCCTTGGTAATCTACACCTGCTGCTCCTTAATGTGAGACTGGTCAAAACATGATGACAGATTTTCTTTACAGATTGACTTAACTGCAAATTTTGAATTTATAAATCTTAATTCAGCATATTGTTTCTACAATGATAATAAGACATCACTAAAAAACAGAGAAACTTGATTCTCTGTTCATGCACCTACTTTGTTTTGTTTCATAAAGGAATATATACAGAAAACCCTAAAATGATAAAAAAGACAAAAATGGAGTAATTCACCTATTTTCTTTGAGTATTTTCTGAGAAATTTAACTGATACTAATTCTATGTAACTTTTGTATTTAAATAAAGATAAATTATGAATGCTTTATACTTATTCACGTTTTTCTATTTGCTTCATAATCTAATAGGCAAAAGACTAAAATGTCACATCTGGTAGTGTTTTTACACTATATCATTTTGTTGATAGTAGAAACTTCTTCATAATATTTGATTAGTTAAAATCAAATTCCTTCTCCTTCTGCATGTGCCGTTTCCAGGAATTAATCTATTGTAAATAAAGCAATTTTTCTTACCTCTTAAATGAACATTCACTGATGATAAACAGTATTTCCTTAATTCTTTCCCATTCATATCTTGTGTGAAAGGTATACTTGCTGTATTCTTAAATATTTCTGTGAAACTCATTAATCAAACATCCACTTAAAATACCTCAGTCTTGAGATGGTTACCTCTAAAACGTTGTGCAGATTCTTTTCAAATATCCATTCTACAAGTTCTGGACAAATGTAAGATTTTAGAGGCAGATATTTGAATATCAAGAGATTCTGTTTGGAAAACAGAAACACACACACAGAGTCCTAGAAATGTAAACATGTTTGCAATGTAAATACTCTTATAAAGCTGTTCCCAAAAGGATTTCCATTATGCCTTTCCCTGTTCATAAACCTGAGAGCTTTTAATTTACCCAAATTTTTTCAATTTGCAATTTTGACACATCCTAAAATAGACACATTAAGTTTTACTTTTGTTTTCCTTCTTTTTGCTTCTGATGGTGTGTGTGTGTGTGTGTGTGTGTGTGTGTGTGTGTGTGAAGGGGGGATTAAATATTTTCCATTCAAAATACTGATTTAATTTAAAATGAAATTTCTATGCAATACCAGATATATATATATATACCAACAAGGCTCTATTGAGAATTTATATACACATCATCACTAGGCATTGGGCCACAACATGAGTTAGGTATGATTGGTATACTTTACACATAAGCCACCTAAGAGGAGGGTTGAAGTTTTCAATAAAACAATATGAAATAGACACTCTAATACAGTCATGTACTGGGGAAATACTGGCTCAGGAGATGGCATGATTAATTCTTCTTAAAATGAAAGTCTCATAGATTAACCTCATCACAAAAAGAATGTGTAAACAAATCTTAGAAAATGAGACCAGCAAGGTTTATGTTAATATCATTTGGAGAATTTATTATGCCCATACCTTGTATTCTGAGTAACTACTTTGAAGATGATAATATGCAATGTATTAACTATTGTTCTACTATTATTTTTTGAAACATTTTTTCCATTAACAAAAGATGAGAAGGGGCTGGTGAGATAGCTCAGTGGACTAAAGCACCTGCTTAAACAAGCCTAGGCAAGCACAGAGACTGTGATTCAATCTCAGCACCATATGCTGTACCAGCCCCAACCTTAGGGTGGGCTTAGCCGGTTACAGAGTTCAGGCTTAGTGGCACACACCTACAATACCAGTGCTAGGGAGGCTGAACGCAGGAGTATTACTATGAATCCGAGCTGCTGAGTGAGACCCTGCAACAACTAAATACATTTAAAAAATGATGGCAATAGACTACATCTTTGGCACGCCGCCTCTGGGAAAGGCTGGACAGGTTACTTAAAGCAGGTATTGTGAAGCACTGACTTGTTCACAAGAAAGTAGATAAATATAAGTTGAAGGACCTGGAAATAAGAGAAAACCACAGCGAGGTCAGCCTGTCTTTCACAGGTCTCCATTTGGGCACATGGCTCAAGTCTAAGAGGGGAGTGAAAGGGTGAGAAATTGACCAGAATATCTAAGAGTATCGCTACTGTAGAAAAAAATTGGAGTCCAGAGTCACTAAAGCAAATGAGACCCTGGTGTCCATTCCAGGCTGTGGGTGGGGACAGAGTGCTCTAGATAGGAAGACCCAGGTTGGGTTGGAAGACAACTATTCTTCCCAGAGCCTGCAATTCACATACCAAGTGCTTGTGGTATACAACAAAGAATTATGGATAACTGATGCAATGACTAGATCTTTGACTCCAGGGAGATGACTTTTTCGGCTGAATGGCACCATCATTAAGCATATGGCGGCTAGAAGACCAAGTGACAGAGGAATATGGGTGCTGAGGATACAAATAATTGTACTGTACTGATGAAAAGATTAGTATTGGCAAGTGAAGAAAGGTTGGAAGGCAAAGCTGCAGACTCCATTATTTCTAGACAACTCTGTCATATTTTCAGTATTGAAAGAGGACAAGAAGAGAGAGGAGCGAAGATTGGAGAAGTTAGTCAAGAAATGGAAGGAAACTGTTTTATAATAGCTGCCAATCATAGTTTCCCACACATGTACAGAAAAAGAGTTCCTCAGATCCACTCTGATATTAACTGATTATAACTAATTTTAAATGTGGTTTATGGAGATATCTGATCCCAAATCCCCTTCTAGACAGCTATTATGTATTTTAAAAAGTGTTTGAAATTCCAAATTCAACTGTTTCCTAACCTTACTGAAATTGTTTATTCACCTTATTGAAATTTGTTTTTAATTCTGAAGGCTGAAAGTTTCTCTTTGACCCCTCAGAAGAAGTGTTCAAATCTGTATATATTTTCTTGAAAAACTAGAGCTGTTGGAAAACAAAAGCCAAATTTCCTTTTTGTAGCTGAATGATAATTGAGGCAACTCTAGCTCAGCTTTTATTAAAAACAACAACAATTAAATAAATGTTCACCCTTCTTGTCCTCTTGTCATTCTCAGTATAACAAGCTCACCATTTTAAAATATGATTCAAACAGCAAACCCTGGTCTTAACCAAAATGTTTTCTGCAGATAAATACCAGGTGTCTATAAATACGATTAACTTTGCTTCCTTCTTTCTCTCTCAAGTGGATATTCTGTATGGTGCACATTAATGTGAAATCGTTTAAAGGGTGGTATATCCAAAGGAAATGCCTAGCTAAGGATCTGAGGAACTATGAGATCTTGGCCGCATTGCAGCATACCCTGGGAAAATTATGACACAGTTTTTATCAGCCGAACAAAAGTGCATTGAAGGTATAAATTTAACAAAGCAAAGAGGAATAGAAAAATTACATGCAAGCCACAAAAGCTATATAATTAGGCTGTACACCCTTTGGAATTTCCTGATGACTCTTCTGCTGTTTGGCTTTGCAGTAGATAATGTTGGTATCACAGTATCTGATTTTAATTCCCATGGGCTTACAAAGGAACAAAGTACCCTAGAAAAATCTTTAATTTACCACTCCCTAACCACAAAATTTTTTATTCATGTGTCCATGATACTAAAATGGAGCAAAATAAATCAAAAGGTTAATATTGTTCACAAGATTTTATTTTCTACATGTGTATAAATGTTTTCCTGAGCAATAATGAGCATGCTACCAAAGTATAATTTTAATACTAAGAAATATGAACATGCAGACATTTATGCTTTGCTATCCATAAAGGTGATTGAAAAAGAATCTCTAATAGACAAACACCATTATCCCTCTTTCTTTCCCCTGACCAAAATCTTAATGACTTCAGAATTAAGTTTACACAAAATGAAATTTTAGTATCCCTTCCCACTCCATATGTGGAAATAATAACCAGGTATTTTAATGTGGTTTTCTAGATCAGGTGAAATTAGTTCTTTCATGTCTGCTGAGAAGTAGAAGTCGTTGGCAAGCAACACAATTTCTCAAACAATTACCAAAGAGCTTGAAGACTTTGAACAAAATTCTGTGTGAGTTCCAAGCATGAAAAATTGTCTACTATGGATGTACCCACCCATGGTGTCAAAACTCTCTTAATTGTACAGATCCAAATGTATGAGAAAAAGTATGAATTACTGGATTCAAAACATCAAATTAGATTCAGACAGAGGCTATAAATCTTTTGGTTAATGATTTATCTCTTGAATTGGGTAAGAAAGCTACGCACAGCATGGAAAACCTACTGTTGAGTTACTTAGAATTTTGTTTGTAAATTCATTAAACAGAGACTGGGGGTGACAGCACACGCTTGTGTTCCAAGCTCTTGGGAGGCTGTAAACGGGTGGATCACTACTAGTCCAGTCAGTCCAGTCTAGTAGTGAGACCATGAACACCCTATAGGCTTTTCCCTAAAATACAAAAAATAAAAATAAAAAACCATAAGATAAAATAAATAAATTTGTTAAACATTCATACATCAGGACCAATTTTTCATGACAGTTCTATTCTTCTGAATAGCAATAGATAACAGCAGGTAATGTTGACTTCTCTCTCACTTCATGGTAATCATTGTCCTAAGCCCTCTGTCTCTTCATGTTACGTAAGATATTTGCAACTCCTATATCAAAGATACTTTGCTATCTTTTTTCTATTGAAATCAAAATAGCTGCTTAACCATTTGGGACCTTTCACAGTGACTGCGCGTATCGGCATGACGTGTGCAGTGCTGCTGCTGTAGACTGCATTCCAGTGCACTGCCACTGAGGACTGCCGTAAATGATCTAGAAACAGCCATAACACACGGCAGCTTCTGGAGAGTGGAAAGGATGAGAAGAAGAGAATTTAGGTTTCAGCTATTTCAAATGAGAAGCTGGGGCTGGGGAGATGGCTCAGTAGAATAATCGCTTCCCTGGCAAGTGCAAGGGCCTGAATTCAATCCCCGGTTCCACCAAAAAAAAAAAAAAAAAAAG
>PVKA01034189.1:0-23660 GCA_004027165.1 Ctenomys sociabilis
TGGATGGATGGATGGATGGATGGATGGATGGATGGATGGATGGATGGATGGATGGATGGATGGATGGCAGGGTGGATTGCTGGGCACACAGATGGGTAGATGCTGATCAAATGTGTGGCTAAGTGTATGGACAACTGGTGGAAAAATCAGGAGAGCACAGATGTTTAAGTGGGTAGGAGGGTTGGTGGGTTGGAGTTCAAATCTGCTTTGTTCACCTTCTATCTCTGTGCCACTAAACAAGTCACTTTATTCCTCTGAAATACCCATTCTCTCATCTGAAAGGTGGGGCTAATACTATCAACCTCCTAACCCTACTATGACGTTCAAACTGGCTGATACATGGAAAAGCTGTTACAGCATGTAGAAGGTTCTGTGGACATTTAGTCTTGTCGTAACTAAAACTAGCCACAGTCACATGGATAATTCCACGCTTGTGAAGTGGTATCTTTAGGAGGAAAAACGAGGGGACCAAAGTTGGTGCCACAGGCCAGGGACATGGCTGTCTGCAGCTGTCTCTAGGTCTGATCTGGCAGGGGACCAATCACTGTGTACAGGAGAAGCCCGTCTCCCATTTCTCTCTCCTGCTCACTGACTCAAATTTCAATGTATAAAATGTACCCCACCCTTCCTTCTCATGGGTCTCCTACTTTAACACCCTGGTCTCAAGACTCAGTTTTCAGGTATGCAGAATGAGGAGGGTAAAGGACATTTCTAGTGGCCTCAATGAGATAACATTTTCAAACCTCAGACATGCACAGGAAGGCTGGGTTGAACTGGGGATCACATTCCCAGTTCCACACCCAGCTCACTGATGACCTGCAGAATGATGGTGCAGAGGTTTCCAGGTCTGACTTTTTTTAAGCCAGCTGTACATGAAGAGAGACTGGGATGGATCATTCTAGATGATGCAGGTTCTCTCACCCTCATTCTCTGCCCCAGGCTGGTGGCCTTGTCCAGCACTGAGCAGTTCTATGGCCTCAGCTTCTTTATCTTAATAATAGAGACCTTGTGAAGATTGAATATTTAATGTATAAAAGTCCTAAGGACAAGGGCTGGGGAGATGGCTCAGTAGAATAAGTGCTTCCCTAGCAAGCACAAGGGCCTGAGTTCAATCCTCAGTTCTGCAAAAAAAAAGAAAAAATCTAAGGACAATATAATATTCAGCATTTAATAAACACTAGGTAAATATCAGCAATATAATTTTTGGAAACCTCTGTTTTGAAATATAGACAACCATTGAAAGGCTCCACCACCTCCAGGCTGATACCTGCACGCGCGCGCGCGCGCGCGCACACACACACACACACACACGCGCGCCTCTTAAGGATGTCTCATGTTACCATGGCAGTGGCTTTTCTCTGGGCTTGTCCCCTGCTGTACATGAAGAGAGACTGGGATGGATCATTCTACGTGATGCAGGTTCCCTCACCCTCATTCTCTGCCCCAGCAACTCCAGCACCTTGTTACCTCCTTACTTCCATATTTCCCACCAATGCCATATTTTGGCTCTTCAAAGACTCCAAAGAGTTTAAGACGCTCCAACATTTGATGTATCGCCATGAACCAAAGAAGATCACTTAAGCTGTCCCACCCAAATGAGGTAAACTGGCTGAAGAGATGCTATGCTGAGAGTAGCTATGCATCTTCCAAAGTGTCCAGGACGTACGGGAACAGGTACTACACCATGAGCCCGTGCACGGGGTGACCTCTCCTTCTCCAGTTATCCCCATTTTGCTGATGAAGACATTAAGGCTCTTTGTGAGCCTTTCTGACAAAGAAGCCTTGCTAAGTCCTCCAGCTTGGATTTAGCCCAAATGACCCACTTCAAAGGTGACTCTTCCCATCCCTCTCCCCGTCCCCAGCTGGGCACTTCTCCTGCTGTCTCTCTGTGCCACTACCGGAGACACCAAGCTGGAACTATCTCCTACTTTTACAGATGTCCAGCCACACAGTAAAGCTCCTTATAGCCCAGATGAGCTGCTCCCTGTTTGATTTTTGTCTAAACTTCAGACGCAGAGTGAGTGAAGCCATATTCATTATTGACACAGCAAAATTAATTTTCTGCCATCTCCTCCCTCTCCTCTCTGCCCAGCCCTCACCTCCACAGCTCCCCTGTGAGTGTTGACGGGCGGCTGCTGACTGGTGCTCCTGAAATGCCAACTTGCATTTCTCATCATTAATTTCTTTCTAAATGTCATTAGTAATTGTTCCTGCTCTACCAAAGAGCGCAATCCAGGCTTCCGTGGAGAGCACCCTCTTTTCAGCTCCCAGCTGGTGGGGGGCCTAGGCTCCCTCCCCTGACAGGCCAGAGCCAGCATCCTAGCAGGAGGTGGCTGGCCCTACCCGCCACACTGGGGAGACAGGCAGCTGTATCAAGAGAGGATCCCAGCCCCAGTGGCATTCAGCAACATAAAGCCTGCCAACCAAGGTGTGGGAGCAGTGGCTGCTGCCCAGGTTTGAGCTGGGCTGTCGAGGTTCAAATCCCATCTCTGCCACTGTTTACCTGATCTCAGTTTGCCAGCTGTGAAATGGGGATAACAGAACCAGATAATAATGACAGGATTGCCTTCTGGATATATAATCACTACAAAAGTCCTGCCACAGGGCCTGGTTGTTACTGTTATTCTTTACTGACTCCTGGCCTCTCACTTGAGTTGCAGGCTCATGAACTAGGCAGCAAGTGCCTCCCTGAGTCTGTCCCTCCCACTGAGTGGGACAATAACCGACTGCGATTCCACCATCTCCGTCTCTAACGCTGCCCCACTTTCACAAGTCTCTGAGATGGGGGCAGCAGGTCCACGGGCCCAGTGTCCCACTAAGAGTAAGCACCAACCTGAGACTCACAGCCTCTGCCCGCCCCTGCACGTGGTGCTGAACCAACAAGGCACCCACTGTTAGAAGTATTGTCATTGTTACTAAGAAACTGAAGGCATTTGGTCCCAGCTGGGACTGAGCCAGTGAGGGGCTGGGCTCTCAGCACATACAATGGCCACAGGCTGAAGCTCTTGGCAGCTCTCCCATGCCCATCTGTCGTGATGGCATGGTGCCCCTCTAAAGTTGGTTGGCCCCCTGCCCCAGGGCATGAGTGACAGGCTCCGATGGGCAGACGGGAAGCCCGAGGCTGATTCTAAGTGCCATCTCTGCTCGGAGCTGGGCCTTCAGGGTAAGCCCTGTCCCGTGCCCCACCTGGGCCTCCATATACTTTGCTTCTCATATGGACTGATCCCTGGGGCTCAGAAGGACATCTGGACAGAGCTGGGCACAGGCCCCTGCCTCAGAGCCACCCTTCCAGATTCCCTCTCCCGACCCCCTCCACATATTCAGGCTGCCCAAGAGGCGAGAGCTCTGTGCCCTAGGGGCTGTTCACGGTGTGGGCCCCACCACTTTAACTGGCCTCTCAGGGAGGTAAAGCCTACCCACTGGCCTCAGCAGCCAGAGGGAGGCCACCTTTGCTCTCAGGGGCTTTGGAAGTAACGTCTCCCCACTGCCTAGGCTCTGGAAGCCAAGGACACGGGTGCTCGAGTCAGGCTGCCTGGGCTCACAGCTCTGCCCCAAGGACTGTGTGAACACTGGCAGCCTCAGTTTACCTATCCATGACAGGCAGATCTTGTTCACACGGGAGGTCCCAGTGCAGCTGCCTAAGCACCAATGCCAGGATCTCAGTGAACACCAGCAACGACGAGCTCACTGCTGCTGCCCTGGACTTCCTAAGGACAAGGAATACTGCAGCGCTCACCTCCGTTTCTTCAAGTGTACACTACACAGCCGCACAGAGCCCCTCAGGACATGCGACGCCCCCAGTGGGGGCAGCAGGAATATGATATGAGCTCACCCTTTCCTGTGTGCAGGAAGGGCCTTGTCCCACTGGACAGTAGATGGGACAAGGCTCTCAGTCACCATCTGCAGCTGGTAAGACAGTGACATGAGACGGGCCACGCTTAGGCCCAAGTCTCCCCTGTGCTGTCCTGGAGACCCCACAGCAGGTGAGAGAACAGTCAAGGCCCATGTGCAGGTTGAGTAGCCCTTACCCAAAAGGCTTGGGACCAGAACTGCTTCAGATAAGCCTTCAGATTTCAGAGTGCTTACAAAGTCATAGATGAGAGATCTTGGTGTTGGGACTTGTGTCCAGATGTCCCTCCACTGCCGAAGCCTCATGCAGCCTTGGGTGGGCCTTCTTCAGAGGAAGGCTGGATCTAGGGTGTGTGACGCTGGGATCAATTCATGGTGCAACGTAGGAACGGGGTGTAAGGACTAAAGGCATAAGTGCTGCCTGCCCTGAGTAGCTTGGATAAGATATAAGGGATTGAAAGAGCTGTGGTCCCTCCTCCCTGGTGTGTTGCTACTCTCTCTTCACCATGAGCTGTTTCTCCTCTGTTGTGCCCATCTGCCAAGCCACCTGCCTTGGAGCTAGCTGAATGGACTGAAACCTGTACAAACCAAAGCCAAGTAAACTTTGCCTCTTTTAACTTCTGGGCAATGAATATTTTGTTTCAATAAAAAAAGTAGACACGTGGGGATAGGACCCCAGTGTACCACATGATATTCATTTATATTTATATACACTGTACACATAATCTTGTGGAAATTTCATATGAAATTTTAAAAAATGTTATGCATAACACATTTCACAGTATCGAGACCAGATGCGGTGGCATATGTCTATAATCCCAGTGTTAGGGAGGCTGAAAACAGGAGGGTCACTACTAGTCCAAGCTGCATAGTGAGACCCTGTACTGAATACACACACACACACACAAATAAAATTCATAGCATCAAATTTTCTACTCTTCTTTTCATGTCAATGCACAAAACATTTTAGATTTTAAAACATTTCAAATGTCAAGTTTTCCTGATTGCAGATGGGCAACCTGATTGATAGCTACCATATGTTTGCCTATCATAAACACAGAATAAGCATTTAGCCCTTGTTAGTGTACTCGCCCCCTCCCCACAGCAGGTGAGATACCGAGTTGAGTACAGGCCTCTTCATGTCTCCGTCACCTGCACACATCTCTGGCACAGAGTAGGTGCTCCACAAACATTGCAAGCATTCTGAGCACACACACACACACACACACACACACACACACACACACACGCACAACTGACTAAATGAATAAAAGCTAACAGTAGGCCCGTGGGTATCCAGGCTGTGGTCACAATGACCATGACGATGGTGCCGATTGGCGCATAGCAAATGTTGACCCTGAGCTACAGCAGATGCTGAGGGCTTGTAGGCACTGCTGCCTGCTGACCCCAAGCCATTCCCCAGGTCCTGGAACCCAGAGCAAGCCAGCAACTTGGTCAGTCACAGAGCTGCTTGGCATGCGGACCCCTTACACAGTATGGGCACGGTATGGCCATGCCACACTGCCAGGGAGCAGAATCTGGGCTGTCCTGGGCTATGGTCTCCTGCCCTAGTGGAGAAGGCAGGAAATGCAAAGCATTCATATTGGGAATTTGCCACCATTACTTTTAGAACTCCTATCTTCTAGGACTGCTCTACGCATGGGAAAACCCAAGGCTGTAGATTTTGCCCCATTTAACAGAGGAGGCAACAGAACCCAGAGAGACACAATGCCTCCAACAGAAAGTGATGGGAGGACAGCAGCCAGCATGGCCCGTGCCCCCTTACGTTCCCGGCAGACTCCGTGAACAACAGATTCCAACCCTCCTGGCTTCCATGCCCAGGCCAGGCCCCCAGCACTGCTCCTCCTCCCTTGCCCGCGTAGCAAGGTCTGAGCCATCTTTCAAGCATGAAGGAGGAAGATGCTGCCCCCCACAGGAAGTGCAGAGTTGGACTAAGTATGCGCCTACAGCACTTCTACTTTTTAATTATTACTAGCTGGAATTATCTGGCTGGATCTGAGAGCAGCAGCACAGAGGCAAGAAAGCTGGTTCCTCGGTTACCCATCTTATAAGATTCTTCAAGGTCTGGAGCGGGGTCCCATAGCCTGGGAACTGCACCATTCCTTCTTTTTCTCCTTTCCATGCTTGTAAGTTTTTCCCCTTACTTTCCAAGAGCTAAAAATGGTAAAGCATATGGGGCTGGAGGAGGACATGGATGGATGGCGGCTACAAAACTCACATTTGAGTGAGAAAGCAGGAGTAGACTTAGTTACCTAGAACCTAGATTGGCACGGGTGTTGGAGATGAAAATCAAGGACTGGAAAAGCCCAAAGAGGGATGACGGGGAGTGGGGAGATGGCTCAGCAGCCTAAGTGCTTGCCTGGCAAGCGCAAGGACCCAGGTTGGATCTCTGCTACCATGTGCTGTGCTGGCCCCAAAACCGGGCGTGGTGGCTCCCGCCTGTAATCCCAGGGCTAAGGAGTCTAGACGGGAGGATCACTATGAGTCTGAGCTACGGAGCAAGACCCTGTACCAAATCAATCAATAAAATATTTAAGAAAAAAAAATAGGGGCAATCAGGAAGGCCTTCTCAGAGATGGAACCTTCGAGATCTGAGAGCAGAGTGAGGGTGCAGAGGTCAAGCGAGGCCCGTCCAGAAGGCTGCAGAAGGGCAGCTGCTCCCCTGCCTGCTACCCCAGCTGCCTTCTGCTGCTCCTCCCCGGGAGCTCTGCCCTGGTCTCCCTCCCTGGGACCCCTCTTCCCCACACTGTACTTGCTGCACTTGAGAACGTAGGTGGAGCAGGAGCCCTTCCAAGTCCCCTGCTCACGTTTCCTCCCTGGCATCCCTTCACCCCTGCACCCCATGCGCCATCGCACCAGGTTCTATTGTCTTCAGAACTTTGCCTCTAAGCCCACTGACTCTTCAGCAGTGTCTTCCCTACAACGTCAGCTCTCTGAGAAGAAACTTGCTGACTTTTCAGTTGGATCCCAAGGCCCCCACAATGTCCTCAGGAGGTGACACATAAGGAGGGTCACACCAAATGACCTCAGGGGCCAGGCAGGAAAGGTCCCAGTGGAGCTCAGACCACGCGCCTGGCACACAGATACCTCCCCCTGGCTGGCTACCAGGATTCAGCCTGGCAGGGTCCCGCTTACCCCATCATAAGGGCTCCAGGTTGCTTGTTAGAGTACCTAGTTCTACTTTTAATCAATTGTAATCATTTAGCTGGAAGCGGCATGATTAGGCACACACAAGCAAACAGCGTGAACTAATCCTTTAAACGCGCCCGCTGGATGCTGGGCTGGCCGCTTTGCCGCCACGGGCCGCTCGCAGAATAGCCTCCTGCAGCCCTAGGCTTTGCTGTGGAGGGAGTCCGGAGGCCCACCACGCACGCATGCCTGTGTATGAGCACACCTGCCACGGGCTTAGAAGTGCCCAGGGGTGCAGCCCCCACTGTGCTCAGATGCTGGAGCTCCACCCCTTAGACAGGGATGTGCAACACTCTACCCCATGGTAGCACCAAGCAAGTCCCAGGCCACTAGAGGGTGGAAGTGGGACGTCCCTGTCCTTGTGACTAAGGACAAGCCCTCCTCTACACCAGCGCAGCCTGTCCCTCTGCAGACAGGAAGGGCTGCAGCCTCCCTGAGCCTGATGCTCAGCGGGGCCCAGCACAGGCTCCGGCAGAACTGGTCCCCAGCGCTCCCACCTGGCTCTCCGGGAGCACACTTTTTACATCCCCTGCTGCTGCCACTCCTGCTACCTGCTTGGCCCAACTACTAAAATAGTTTCTGGGTCCCCTGATAATGAAGGCTTTTTATAGTTCAGCACTGCAGGCCTCATTTAAATCTATTAGCTCATATAAATGGCAATTTATTTAAACTTGGGAGGGTTTCTATTTGCCTTGGTGGCAAAGACAATGTGGCTTTGCCTATAGCCTTGCCACTTGCTCAAGCTCAAGTGAATCACGGAGCTTTCAGAACCTTGGTTCCTTGGTTTCCACACAGAATGAAAGAAGCCACTTTAGGGTTGTGCAGTGACCATCCAGGTATGTGCTGAGATCTTGGCTTGGCCCACAGTGGACACGCTAAGAGGGGCTGTTGTGACTCTCATCCCTTTTGGGGAACCAATCTGCCTTAAAGCTCCGCCTGGCAAGGTTGGCTAGAGTGCCCTCCTGTGTACTCCCTCAAGGTGGTGGAATCCAGGATGCAGTGAGCTCTCCAGATGCAGAGATGGAGGTGCCATCCAAGCGCAGGGCCTTTGGGCACCTGTGGGGGCTGAGGAACAGCTGGGCAGCTGGGCAGAGGCTGTAACACCCCACAGGTTGGCTTATCCCTGGCAAGGGGCTGCCAGGGCCCCAGGCCTCCATCTGCAAGGCCTGTGGCTGGAACAGCGAGGCCGGCAGCCCTGACATTTGCAGGAACATCTCACATCTCTATGTCATTTCCCCTGAGCCTGGGCACAGCTGAGGATACAGGGGCCAGAAAACAGCCTAGGCCAAAGCCACGGAGGAGGGGCAGCGGGGGCCCAGCCTCCGTGCCACCCACACCCACTGCACATTGCCCTGCTGCTCTGGCACTCAACTCTCTTCAAGCCCTGCTGTGGGGTTCTGACACCCCTAGCCTTGAGGCTTGGCTGGGCCCCACAGAGGAGAGGGCGCATTCGTCTCGCTTTGCTCCACCTTGGGCCAGAAACAATGAAACTGTAGCAAATCTAAGCAGAGGGAGCTCCAAAAAGCCAGAGATCCTAAAGGTGCCAAACAGCTAGTCCTAATGATAACAGTTTCCATCTAGTATGTTCCAGCTGTGTGCTGAGGGCGCATGCTAGCAGGTAGGACCCATCAACATCCCATCTGCAGGCCAGGAAACAGGCAGTGTGACAGAGGTAGGCTTCCAGCACACAGCCACCCTCACAAAGATCACACTCCAGGCTCCACCCTTTGCACGCTCCCGAGGGCGAAGGGTCTCATCTTCCCCTTCCAGGCAGGGCTCCCACGTAGGGGACATCTGTACTGCCTACGCTGCCTGTGTGTCCCTGAAAGCAGCACCCCCCACTTGCCGGTTTGGGGGCAGGAAATGGAGGTGAAGGGAGCTGATGCTGAGTGGCAGTGGGCCATGCTCAGCTTCAGATTCACATCAACAGTGTCCCCAGAAGCCCCATGCGTCCCGGGGGAGGGCATGGGAAGGTGACTTGAGTCCCAAAGGGGCTTGGAATCAGTGGTCTCAGTGCATAATTGGGTGGCTCTAAGCAAAAATGGCATGGAGAAAGGGCCCAGAAGACAAAGGCTGCTCAACCCACTGCAGCCACAAAGCAGAAGAGGCTCTAGGGACAAGAATATGCCCTTCTCGGCTGGCCTGGTAATCAGTGGACTAAAGTGCCTGCTCGGGGAGGGCACAGTGGCCAGGGTTCGGTCCCTGGTGTGCTGTGTGGGCCCTGCCCCTGGGGCACGCTGAGATAGCGATTGAGACTGGGCATGGTGGCATGCACCTGTAATCCCAGGGCTTGGGAGGCTGTGAACGGAGAGTCTGATCTATGCAGTGAGACCCTGTGGATCCTGTCTTAAGTACAGGGGAGAAAAAAAAAGAATATGACCTTCTAGGTCACATCCCCAACAGCCCACTTGTAGTCAGGTCCCAGCCCCTCCATTTAGCTACTGACCTCATTGTTGGTGATGCAATCACCTTCCAGACACATGAGACTTTTCTGGAATTGTGGGGACACTTAGATCTAAGCCGTAACAACAGCTGAATGTGGTCTTACAAGGTGGCTCCTGCTGCAAAGTGTGGATCGCTGGAGTCGGACCTGGAAGGCGCATTCTTGTCCCTGGCTCCTCCCTTCTCTGCCATTCTCACGTGGTGAGCAGTGTTTCTCTGCCATTCCCTTCACCATCCCATTTTTGCCTTGGAGCCAGCCATAGACTGAACCCTTGAAAATTGCAAGCCTTTCTTCTTTGCAGTGTGGATGCTGGGCATTTCATCCTAGACAGGCGAAAGTTACAAATGGTCTTCTCTAGGGCTCTAGAACTTGTCACCTAAGAGCTGGCCTCACCCTGGGACCACTGTCTCTGTACCTCCTTGGTGATCCTTGATGTACACCCCGTCTGCTGAAGTACCTCGGGGTGTGTGGGCCTGGAGAGGACAGGAGCCACTGTGGAAGTGGCCCCCTTCCTCCCGGCGTTGGGAGCCTAGAAAGTCTGGCTGCAGAGTAGAAGCACACAAACCAGAAAGGCCAGAAGACAATCTCAGAGAAGACAAAGCACTGCTACCTCACTGAAGTGACACTTGGCTGCTGGGAACAGAGCCACCAAAACCCCAACCTCACTTTCCACTTTTAGCATCCACAGCCACCACCATGACCCTGCAGTCTGATTCCCCTTATAACTGAGTTAACTCCAGAGAGTTAGCCACAGCTGTGAAATGCCAACGCCCATGTCCTGAGTTTCTGCCTATGTTTGAAAGTTGGCCAATTGAACCGTGCGAAGAGGCCCTCTGTTGCCTGGAGCTCAACGTGCTTGAAGGCAACTGTCCCTGCCTCCCTGCCACCCCAACCCCAGTCTGCTCAACTGGCCCTAAACAGACTGCTAGGAGCTATGTGAGATCCAGGTAGACCTCAAAGACCTAACACACTGTCTACTCCACCCTTTCTCTTCTCCTGCCTATGGTCCCTGACAACTACCAATCTGTTTTCTGTTGATTCACATTGGCCTTTTATTTTTTCCAGAATACCATGTCAGTAGGCCATACAGCACAGCACTTTGTGAACCTGGAATTCACATTCCACGCACACTATTATATGCATCCACACTCACTTCTTATCATCAAGTATCAATTCATTGTATGAAAGTGCCTTGTCACTACATCTGTTAACTGCACAAGTAAGAGGGTGGGCCGAGGAGATGGCTCAGTAGAATAACTGAGACCCTTCCCTGCAAGCACAAGTGTCTGAGTTCAATCTGCAAATAAGAGGCAGTGGGCTTCCAGCGAGGGCTCGCGACAGCCAGAGCACGCAGAGATCCAGGTGTGAGCTAAGCTTCCCTTTCTCTCGACCAGCACCTAGGAGCGGGTGAGCCAGTTCACCAGGCGCATGTGACTTCACACGAAACTCACACTCTCCTGTCGTGTGGCAGGGCCACTCACGCCAGCCACGTTGGGAGCTCCCAGTGCTCGCACCCCTGTGGCTCTCAGCATCAGTGGCTTCCTGTTTCTGCGCACTTCCTAGGGGCTGTGGGCGGTATCACAGAGCGGTCCACCTTTGCTCTTTTCCACACCAAATGGTGTCCAAAGGCTTTGGTCCTTGGAGCCGGCCTCCAGCCCTTCCTTGCCATGGCTTCAAGAGCTCTTTATGGAGTCTGGACTCCAGTCCTTCATGGGATGGTAAGCTCCAGCTTTCTCCCACTCCGTGACTTGAGATTCTTTTAACAGTGTCGACTTTTAAAGCAAACTTCTGAAGTTCTGCCACAGAATGCACATCAGGTTGCAGCTGCCCCCCCTGATTTCCCCTCACTGTGAGGGTGAATCCCAAGGTACTTCACTGGAAGAACTGGGACCCGCGGCCCCTCTTCCCCACCACTCGAGGACTGCACCAGTCCTGGCAGCGCCTGGCTCCTTCCATCCATGTGGCCTTTGCGCACGTGTGCTCCGCCGCAGACACTGCACTCACCACCAGCCTCCGCTCCCACTCACCTCGCAGCGCCTGGCCCCCTCCCACAGAGCCTTGGCCCATTACCTAGTTTTAATCTGTGTCACTGATCATTAGGGGAAGATGTCAACCTGCGGGCCAGGAAGGCCCATCGGGGCATCTTTGTCCTGCTCACTACTGATCTCTGAGTTCTAGCAGTAGTGCAGCCTCAGAATGAGGCCTCTGCACAAGTGCATGGCAGAGTTCTGCTCCCTCTTGGGCTCCTAACCACTGTTATAAATATGTCCTGTTTTGTCCAAAGTCTTCTCAATTCAATCTCAATCTTTTAGGCAGAGCATGCTATACTCAGAATCAAACAGGACTTGAACCTCCCTGATCCTAGAAATAACGCTCATGTTAATGTAGCCTAAGAAAACATTCTACTTAGAAGCAGACATGTCAGTGGTGACGTGGAACAAGCCCGCCGGGGCCCGATCGAGGCTCTAATGCCCCCAGCCCCCACCAGGGCTTTCTGGTTCTAAAGTGAGCTCAGTCCTACACTCAGCCCACAGTCCCTTGTAACTCCTTCCTACAGTCCCCAAATGACCTCAAGTGAAGGGTCCAACAAAGACAGACCCTCTGGCCAGACCAGGCCCCCTGCTGCCCTTCTCAAAATCCCCACGTCACTTGCCTTCCACCCAAACATGGCCTCCCAGTCCCAGATGCAGCATAATGACAATGACAACTGCAGGGTCTGAAAACCCTCTTTCTAAAGACCAGAAAATTGCTATTCAGGTTACTTAGCAAAAGCCGTTATTTGCATAGACTTGGCATTGATACAACACTTCCCCGTTTAAATGGTCTGTAATTAAAATCATTAATTGCAGAAAATAGTGGCTCCTTAAGGCTGTAATTTTGTGAGGTTCTCAGCACTCAAAGACCTGACTTACAGGTCAACAGGGTAACTCAGGAAATCGGCCGCTTAAGTGACCCAGCCTTGGGTCGGGTTTGTCCAAAGCCCGCAGCAGGTAGAGCCAAGGTGGGACACAGTTTGCAGCAGGCAGCTTCCCCATCCCTCCACATGTGAGAGGTTGGGCTTCATCATCCCAAAGCCCATGAAGCTCCCAAAAGGCAGGAGTGGGAAACTTCCCAGGGAAAACCTTACAGCCAATAAAGAAGAAATCAGTCATCCATCCTCTTGGTGTCTGGGAGGACAGCAAATCCAGCATACTGCAGCAGGGACTGAGCAAACCCAGTGTGTAAGAACATTGCGGTTTCTATGTGCTAGTGGATTGCAGAGGTCTGCCTGCTGCGCTTTAAGAAAACACCACCTACATGTCAGGGAACAAAGCCTATGGGTGGCCAGGCTGCATACCACACCCAGGAGAAGCCCTCAGCACGTGTGGGCCTCGGGCTTCCTCTCCCACATGCATAGCACAGAAGGCCTGGACACCAAATGTGGGTCCCTGGGGATCCAGGCAGGATCCCAACCTCCACTGACGAACCCCTCACCCGGCCTGGGTCTGGACAAATGGGTACCTAACTCTGTCCCACATTGTCACAATAGGATAAAGACACACGAGCAACACAGGTCTATGAAAAATCAGAGGGGCCGCCCAAGGATGAAAAGAATCTTTCAGCAAACTGCTAGGCATTTTATAAGGGCTCAACCATCTGTGGGTCTAGGTCACTGAGGGCCAGGAAAAGAGGCCTTCCTTGGCCGGATATGTCACCCAAGAAACCAAAGAGCTTTTGTCCTCAGCCAGAGATCCAGGGCACATTGCTGGTGCAGCTTGAGCTACCTTGGACATCCTGGCAGTGTGGGCCTCCTGCCCACGTGTCTTTCTTTGCAAGGCAACTGTGCTGTGCAGGGCAGCTGTGTGTACGTGGTGTTCTTCTGTGTACCAACATTACTGTTTGTCCATAAAACTGGTGGAAGGTGTGTGTGTGTGTGTGTGTGTGTGTGTGTGTGTGTGAAACATCCTTTACGTGTGCACTGCCATGTGCAATGTGATTTTTCCTGCATATGTGTGGTGTTTCTGGAGGACACATGACCTCTGAAGTATTTTTTTTTTGGTCCTTTTTTGAGACAGGGTCTCACTATGCAGTTCAGGCTGGCCTTAAGCTCACTTTGTAGCTCAGGCTAGTCTCGAACTCGAAACAATCCTCCTGCCTCAGCCTCCCGAGTGCTGCGATTACAGGCCTGCTCCACCACACCCGGCTTAATTGATAGCAATATCTTCAAACCCAGCAAGAGCAAAGGCAGTTTCACCTGGGCACAGATCTTGGTCTTTAGGAAACCAATGACAAGGGAGCACACAACGGGTGAGCCCTCTCAGCTACTACAGGGGCTGGAAAAGCTGACCAGACCATGGTGCCCGTACCCGAAGGGCCACAGCAGCCACAGTACCCCTTCCTGCATGTCCAGGCTAAGCCAGCATTCATCACTTCCCAGCCCCTGTACTTAGCCAAACTGGCCACAAGGACAAAACACCATCAAACTCTGTATTGGTGGGAAACAAAATCCTGCAGAGGGGAGGACTACCTGGGAGACACCAGGAACATGAGCCCGGCCACCATGGCCTCTCTGATTAGGTGGCCCAAGCTCCAGCCCCCACCCTCCGGGCTTTGTGGGAGACCCCCATGGGAGGCCCAGAACCTCAGGCACTCACTCACCTGCAGCTCGGTCTGGAAGAAGAATTTCTGCGGGCACTGCGAGCAGTCATAGATCTTGTCCTCCTGCCCATGCACAGCAAAGATGTGCTGCTGCAGCTTGTTGGCCTGGACGAAGACTGCACAGGATACAGCGGTCAGAGGCTGGCTGACTCCAGCCCAGCTACCCCAGTAGGTGCCTGCGCCCCTTCAAAGGAGGAATCACCCAGGCCTAACAAAGTCAGCCAAAGGGTGCAACTGGGAGCATTACCACCTGCTATTAATGTTCGACCAGGCCCCAGGACTAGGGGCCTCAAGCCAGTTAAGTTGAGCTCTGCCATTTTGAAGCTGTGTGACTTTGGGCAAGTCACTTAACCTCCCAGAGCATCATTCACATCCTCACTGAAAAATAGCTCAGTAGAGCATGAAGCCTACTGGGTAACTTGGAAGACAAATGGGTTCATGAAGTGCGTAAAAGATGACACCAGCCAGGCAGGGTGGTGCATGCCTGCTATCCCAGCACTTGGGAGGCTGAGGCAGGAGGAACATCATGAGTTTGAGGCCAGCCAGGCCTATTTAGTAAGTCTCTGTCATATACTTAGGCCAATCCATGTGGCCTCTTCTTCATCAGCATCAGCCAGATACCTCTGAGCATGAGCTCACAGACCTATAAGGCAAGGGCTGTTGCTATTCCCATTTAACAGATAGAAAGACTGAGGCACCAGGAATGCTGAATGACTTGTCCATGGACCCACTGTGAGCAGGAGGCAGGGCTGAGACTGGAATAAAAGAAGCTCAGCCCAAGTCTGGTGCAAGAAGTTGCTCCACCAGTCTGAACCACTCTCCCTTTTGTTACTGAGAGCCTCCTCTAATGTGATGGTGACAGACGGGCAGGAGGCTCCTGAGAGGGGGCAAGGAGGCAGCAGGGTGTTCCAGGACTCCTGGGACCTCAGAGGGACGGGAGTGTGGGGCAACCTTCCCAGGGCACGGACCTCTCTCCAGGCCTGTCACAGAGCAGGTCCCAGCCCTAGTCTCACAGTGACAGGGGTCCCTGAGGGAGCCAGCCCAGGCACACATAGGAGGCAGCCCCTGGCAGCTGTGTGTCTGGGAGGTGAGCACTTCAGAGACGCCCTCCCACCAGGCGCCCTCCCCAGGGTGGGCTCCCGCAGTGGCAGACAACAGATGTCGGGAGGCAGGGGAAGGCCAGGCTCCTCTACACACACCGGCTGCCATCTGGGCAGCAGGAGGGGCCTGCGGAGCCCCAGGGACTCGCCTCAGGCTGGGACAGCCGCTTGCCTGGGCTGGCAGCCAGTCTTGGGGCTGGGACTTGGCCAGTAGGTCTGCCCTTGACCCCTCCAACCTGGAGCAGGGATGGGACATGAGCTAGGCCTCCCTCCCACCCCAGTGCTGGACCAAACTCGCAGCGTGAGGGATAAATGTGGTCCCGGGAAGGGCAGATTACAAAAGAATGGCAAGCAGGGTTGACCAAGGTCCCAGCAGCTACATAGAGAAGTGGGGAAAGGCGCATCCAGCCTGTCCAAGAGGAAAAACCAGAGGGTATCGGTCAGGAGGGGTGTGGGTGAGCTCTTTGTGGAGAGAGAGAGCAGGGCAATGGGCTGTGGCCCTCAGGGCTGAAAGGGACAACAGCGAAGGAGGCTGGGGGGCAGCATGAGGGGCTGGCCTCGGTCCCACGTGCCATTGCCCCACTGTCACATGCACCCAAGCCTTACCTGTGAAGCACACAGGGCACTTGAAGGTGCCGCCCATGCCCTCGAAGCTGTGCTCGATGAGGTGGCAGAGGAGCTTGGCCGGGGAGTCAAACATCTGGTTGCACAGCTTACACTCGTGGTTGATGCCTTCCTCTGAAAGAAAAGCCCACAAGTCAGTGACCGCTCCAGGCACACGCTGAGCGGATCCCCCAGGGCTGGCGTGGGGGACACAGACTCTGGGATCCAGATGGCCCAGCCCCCTTTGGCTTGCAGATCTCAGGGGCCTGGGTCCATGTATGTGGCTCTGGAAGACAGCACTGATTCTGTGTTTTCCTGTGGCCACAGTCTATGTTCAACAGCCTGAATTCTGAGACCATATTGCTGTGGGAAGGGAACCAGAATGAGACACCCAACAGAGAAGGGAGCTCAAGTAGGATTTTTAAAAATCAAATCAAGTGTTCGTTGGGTGTGCACTAGATGCCAGGAACTCTGCTCTGAGCTGGGGATTCTTCAGAGAACCACACAGGTACTGCCCTTGCCTCCGTCCTGGCGGAGGGCGGGAGACACACTGCAGAAATGAGCGGCCCACATGAAGCATCAGACAGTGAGCCGTGTGGGGACACCAGCAGGGGGCAGAGTGCTGACCTGAAGCAAAAGGACAGTGTGCCCAAAGTTCAGGGGCCAGGAGGGTGGGCAGAGGGCAGGAAGGGGAGGTCAGCTGGGCAGGAAGTGGACAGGACAGAGGCCTTGCCAGCTGCTGGCAGATTCTGGGATTTCGCTCCAAGAGTGACCAGTGGCCACACTGGAAGATCATGCAACAAACAAAACATTCCCTCCCTCTCCAACAGCCTACCCAGGGGACTGCAGACAAGGAGTGCCCTCCCTGTCGTGCTTCCAGACTGGAACACCCAGGGGCTGCTACAACGCCACACCTCCATGCAGCGGCACCCATACAGAAGAGCCACCGAACATCAGTGTGACCCCAGGAGGAAGGAGCCTCAGAGTGGAGATCTGGCATCCAGGCAGAACTGAGTCCAAATCCTAGCTCTCCTTCCTCCCAGCCTGGGCATCCATGCATGCCGAGTGTGATGCGGAGGAGAGCAGTCTGTACCCATGCCTTGTGGCTGCAGGGGATGGAAACACGCCCATGGCCCAGGGGTGGGAAGCAGGTGAGGGGAGCTGCCTATTTCAGCATGACATCACCCAGGATCTAGCGTGGGTTCTGCACTTACTGCATGATTGCTAACCTCCCTGTGCCTCAGTTTACTTTTGTGGAAAAACTCAACAACCTGCCCCTTAGATGTGACGCACGAATTAAGTGGTTAAGAACTGTGAAGCTGTCTCTGGCATACAGCAAGTGCTTAATAAATGTTTAACTGCTGAATACATTAGTACTGGCAAAAGCACTATCTGGGGCAACTCAGGACGCTGCTCTCCCTGGATTCCCCCCGGGAGCGAGTCTCACCAAAGGTGCCAGGTGCTCTGGTTTGCCCTCTAAGGCACGAATTAGGTAGCAGAGGGGCTCTGCTGGTGGCAAGATACAAACACAGATGGGCTGAGGCTCCTGGTTAGTCCCTGGATCCCCAAGCCCTGGCAGGGGCTGGCAGGGACAGCAGGCATGTCCCCCAGCCTGGCTGTTCCCCCCGCCCCCCGGCCACCCCTCTGCAGAGGCTGGCGTGCACACACACGTGCGCAGGCAGGTGGGCCTGCCCCACATAGCCCACTGGCTGCAATCTACCGGGTGTTTGTCGTGCCCCTGGAGCCCCAGCAACTAGGCCACACGCACCCGACAGAGTTTCAGGTAGATCTTCCATTTATACTAGCACAAAAGGGATTCATTGACAAGTTTAGGGACACAGGGTGGGCTCAGCACGCTCGCCACACAGGCCCCGTGCACGTCCTCTCCTCCCACAGCGAGACCCTCATCATAATTAGAGATGGCCTCCAATGTGGGGAGCTGCCTCAGAAGGCCCCCACTGCAACCCCCGTCCCCTGCATAAACAACGCTTCTCAGGCACCGGCTCGAGGGACGGATGAGACACTTCCCTTCTATGTGGCCTAGCTCTTGGATGATACTGAGGCGCAGGGTGTGTGACCACGGTCACCGTGCAGAGGTTTTCACGAGAGGTCGTAGCGTCTGAATCTCAGAGTAACCCTGCTTGCTAGGCAATGGAATTTCTAGGAAGAAGAAGCAGGCTCAGAGAATCAGCTACTTGTAAGGTAAGAAAGCCGGCCAGAAGGGGTGCTGCTCAGAACAGGGCATAACACTGTCCTAGTGTGTCCGCACCCCACCCTTGCCCAGCGCAGCACTCCAGGCAGCCTCAGCGCACGAGCACTCGTTGCGTGGCACAGTGACCCTGGGTTCATTTCACCGCACCCACAAGACTTACTGGCCCTGGCAACTAGCTGTGGGCTAGCTGACGTTTTGTGCTACTCTGGCTTCCAGGCCCTCAGACCCCACCTGCACCCACCTGCAGGAGGGGCTCGGGAAATGGTGGTGGCGGACAGGAGCGTGGGCCCGGCTCTCTGCCCAGCCAGAGCTGGCGCAGGGGCTGCCACAGCAAAGGCAGATTTACTGCTCTCAGCCGAGCGGGCACCTTTAACTGCTGGCTGTGAATGGAGACATGCCTGTCTGATATACAAACACCACGAGGACAAAGACGGCTCCTGCAACTTATAAATCAGAGAAATCACGTCTGACAGTCACTTTCCATTCTCCGAGTGCGGAGCAATTCATCAGCTGATCCCCTCTGATTCACAGAGGCAGCTACGCCCAGCGCCCACATTCATAAATATGTGCACAGTCAGGCAGCCTGGAGCTGCAAGCAGGTTCCGGGGCCTACACGGCTGCCAGTTACACACATCACAGCCCCCCGACCCGTGTCAAAGTGAGGTTCTTGGCTAATTAGTTCAGGAGCCCAACAGACAACTTCGCATCTTGGGACCCTTTTGTCTCTCTTCCCCAAGTGCTTAAAGAAGTCAAACCTGGGGGGCGGGGGAGAAGGAGGAGGAGAAAGGAGGAGGTGGAAGAAGAGAAGGAAGGAAATGCTACCCAAAAGGCAAAAGTAGGGGAGCCGTAGTAAAGCCTGAGAGGTACCTATATATGGGGGGGCTCCCCCACTAAGGCCAGACCTTTTGATATGCAAATCTTTCAGAGGCCAAAGGCTTCTCCCCATAGGAGGGGAAGGAGGTACTCCCCATTACGTACCTCTGCCTATAAACCCTGTCCGGGAAGCTGGGGCAGAGCTGAGGAGGTGCGGGCAGGGCTTGCCCTAGTTAGTGTGACAAACACTCTTGCGTGCCTGTGACCTGGTCTACGCGTGAGAGCCCACGGATACTGAGCGAATTCCTTGCACTATCACTCTCACCCCGCCAGTGTGGACAACCTCTCTGAGAATCACTTTCCTGAATTATATAAGAGCGTGCAGCATTCGGCTGACACCGTGGCGCAGAATGACAAAGCTGTCTGGGAGCTCCCAGGCCCCTCCGCCTGGGTGTGGGGGCTGGAGGATTTTGTGAGTTAAGACTCGTGCTTGCTCCCCTCCTTTCTATTTTTTTACAGCACATGACAGGCATCCATAAGAGACCCACGCAACTGAAGTGAATTATGCAGCCCTGCTCATTTGAAAAGTGAAGTGAAATGCAGATTTCATTTGCTGAAATTCAGATCTTGCCTCCTGTTCCCCATAAGTCGAGGCTGGCACAGGGAAATCTATTGATTTATTATGATTTAAAAAAAAAACCCAAACTGCAAAACAAACGACCAGGCAAGCACAAAAATCCCCGAGTCTCTCTTTTTTTCTTCTTCTGCTCAGGAATAATAAGTGTTAATTTTACACTTCATTTCTCAAAAAAATAATAGGATGTGCTTTTGCTTAAAACCAAGTCAGCCTGCTGGAACCTTTCAGGCTGAAACTGTGTCAGCCCAAAAGAGGAGCGGAGGGCTTTGTGGAAGAGCATCGTGCCGAGATGATAGCTCCCTGTAATGTCCTCGGTAGCGACTTTTGTCTCCAAAAGCATTTGATCCCTGGCAGACACACACTTATTTCCATACGGGTCTTGGGGGAAGCCAGGAGGAGAGAGAGCTGATTATCAGAATCCTGAAGGTGAAGCTCAGGTGGGCCTCACTGATGTCAAAGGCAGGCCCAGGCACACATTCGGAGGCCATAATTTGCTGCCTGGGAGGGAGGAGCAGCAGGCTGCAGAGGGAGTGGACAGGGCATTGTTCAAGAGCTTCACTGCGTGTGCAAGACCTACGACCTGCTCCCACCACACTGCTGGCTCCAGATGGGATCTTCCCTCAGCAGGTACGACACCTGAAGAGAGGTGTCACTAGGGCATGTTTGCGCCTCTCCAGGAGGGACCTGAGACTGCTGCCCTGTGCGCGAGTGGCCAGGGGGCACGACACACCATCTCCATTAGGCAGTGGCAGTAAAGGATATAGGCATTCTAACGGAAAATGCTTGAGTTTGAATGTCCACACCAGCACTGTCTTACTGAGTGGCTCACTCCTGAGCTTTAGCTTCTGTGAGGACATGGGAAGAAAAATCAAGAGATTCTTTAACTGTAATCACAACACGAGCCCTTGCTGCTGCTCTTGTCCCAGTCTCACCCTCTCCACCACACCCACTCAGGCGAGTGTGCTCTGTGGGACCTCCTCTAAGAGCCTAGACCAGGGCTGGGGATGTAGCGCAGCGGCACAGTGCCTGCCTGACAAGCCTGAGGCTGTGAGTTTGAGTCCCATAGCCCCCTCAGAAAGGAGGCTAGACCAGGGCTCCCTGTGTCCTTCCTAGAACCTAACCTGCCCTGATCTTTCTTGATGATGTCTACTACCACCTGGCACATTACAGGGTAGGTTGTCTATTCAATTCCCGCTTGGCCCCCAAACGCTCGTGCACGTGCACGCATGTGCGTGCACACACACACACACACACACACACACACACACACACAACCTCCATGAGGCTTGCTCAGGCCAGGCCTGGTAGCTAGGAGGTGCTCAGGAAGGAATCACTATGTATAGCACTGAGTATAGTGCTTAGAACATGGGTGAAAGGCGCTGGTGATGCTGCCCTACATCAGAGGTTACCCCAAATTCACAGACTTGAGAGCCTGTAAAGCTGCAAGTGGTTACCTTGGATGACCAGATGCTCTCTGGATCTTCCCAGAACCCTGGCCGACTCCCAGGTCCAGGCGAGCAGGTCTCCTCCAACGACCATGGGGGAAGGGATGCTTCAAGAGGTGGGGGCCCTCCAGGGGGTGCAGCGGAGCTGGGCAGGGCATGCCGCTGTCCCCAGCAGTCCTCCAAGGAGAAGCCACATTACTGGGGACCCGTGCAACCAGCCACCCTGTGTTCCTTGATCCCTCCTGCTCCAGGCAGGAGGGGGATGGCAGGGCCACCGAGCTTCCACTTTTTTCAATTCGAGTACACTGAACCCGGAGCCCTGGCCTTGGGCAGCATCCCCAGACATTTTCAAATTTTACAATTTTGAGACGCATTCTTGCTGAGTCACTAAGCTGCTCAGGCTCAAGCGCTCACTCCTGCCAGCCTCTCACAGTGCTGGGATTATGAGTGTGAGCTTGGTTCCTACATTTGAACCTGGCTTCTTCCTTGGCAGGGAAGGTGCTGGCCCCACACCTAACAGAATAGTCCCACAGGTTAGGAGTTCTACAAGGGGACGTGTAGGCTGCCTCATCACCGGGAGCCCCTCAGTTACCAGTTCCCGTAGGAACTTCAGAGAATTACGTTACATAGCTTTAGTGCCAGAGCCTGCGGCCTGCCCCAAGCAGTAGGTCAAGAAAAGGGACCCAGGCATGTGCATGAGTATACACACACATACGTGCACGAGTGTGCGTGCACACACGCACACACACACACACACACGTGTGTGTGCGTGCACACACACAGAAGGTGAGCATGCCATATGACACATGGAAATAAAGAAGGAAAGGAGCCTAGGGCCCCAGTACTCGTCCAAGCCAATCAGGAGGCAAAAGGTGATACGTGAGGAGGAGCCCCAGGAGAGAACCCTCTGACACTATCCTAATAAATAACTTTGAATAGGCATGTAATAGGAAATAGAAACACAGGCAGCTGATGAGGGTCCAGCTCTTTGTTTGCAGAAGGAACAAAGACCCTTGGGCAGAAGACAAGAGGGCAGGTAATATCATGGTGGCCAGCTTAGGCTGCTTATCTATTAATCTGTCACTAACTATACCAAGGAAATAAGCCAGGCCAGGCCTGGGGACGTGGAGGGATGACATTTAGGCTTCAAGTTGATAAGGGTCAAAGGAGAAAATGAGATGTGAGGGAGTCCTGCATCAGAGGCCTGGCAGAGCTGGGGTATAGATGCAGGAGGACAGAGGGGCCAATCCTGAGATTCCCCAGAACTCCAGGCCAGGCAGCCCTCTGGGACCTACGCAAGGCAAAGGATGAGCCCCGCCGTCACCACCAGCAGCCCTGAAAGCCTGTCAGCCATGCAGAATCTCAGGCCAGCTCCAGACCTGTACAGTGAGAAAAGTGTTTGCCAGTGTCTGGGGTACAGGACTGTTTGAGAACCATTAATCTCTGGAAAAAAAGCCTAGGAAAGTTGGTGCTGTGGGACTCCCATCCTCAAGAATCTGTGTTTTCATAGCCTCCCCACTGCCTCCACCAAGAGTGCGTGCTATGGTTCTCCAAAAGAGTTTTTTAAAGTTGCTTTTGTCTGCACTTTACAGAAGATTGCAAAACGCTCACCTAACAGGAAGGGATTACTTCCTGTTTCTAAGACTGGGCTGACAATGGTGGGGTATGTGGAGGAAGGAGCTGCTGGAGCCAGAGGTGGGGGCTAACATCCCCCAGCCATCCTGGCAGCATCACCGCCCTGACCCCAGGGTCAAGTCTTCCAGGACGCTCAGTGCTCCCGGGGAGTCAAGAGTGCTCAGCCACCTTGAAAGGCATGGCTCCCACCCTCCACCTCCCTTTGGGCTTACATTTTCCTAATTAATCCTGGAGGATGGGCTGGGCCCTTCCTCCTCTGCTGGGGGAGGGCACCTTCCCAGGCCTTTCTGGCCAGGAGGGACCCATCTCACAGTCCCCAGTGTTTCAGAAGGGCTTATAAATGAGCTCTGGCAGCCTGAACTGGGGCCCCACAGGAGACCCAGAGCCTCTTCAAAACAGAGCCCTGACAATTAGGCAGTCTGAGTTTTGAAAGGTTTGGGATTGATGGCGTGGACAGTAAAAATATCACCTGGGGAGCTGGGTGTAGTCCTCCGAGGGTTGCCTGAGGTCAGTTGCCATGACAACGGAGAATGAGCTCAACCTTGTAACTGACCCTTATCTTTTTTTGATCTGTGGGCCACTTGGGGCCAAGGCTTGAAATCAACTGGAAAATAATCCAGTCACATATCAGAAGGAAAACTATTTATACTTATGTACCCAGCTACCCACTCATATCCCCACTTCCACAGTGATCCTGCTGCCAATGCCACGCCCGATGTCCACACGGAGGCTTCAGGACAGCAGGAAAGAGCGGAGGCTGAATTCTACCCAAGCAGAATTAGTTATTTCCATGTGTGGTGCCGTACAGTGGCAGCAATGATTACTCCCTCCCCTCACTTCCTTCTTGATCAATCGCCACGGCCCATGCCTCCCAGTATGCAGGTCAAGGCCAGCATGTGGCCGGCTGTGTCCCCACCCAGCCTGTTCCCCAGGCTGATCACTAGGTTGCCCTACTGGGTCCTGCTGTCAGTGAGCCTTGCCCCGACCAGCTTGTGCATGGTGACCACGGCCACCTTTCTTCTGCACATCTGGGGGAGGGGCCAAGATAGAGTTTGGTGAAAGAGGGCGTGGACGG
>PVKA01034190.1:0-23681 GCA_004027165.1 Ctenomys sociabilis
GGGGAGGGGGAAATGGGGGGGAGAGGGGAAGACGAAGGAAGAGGGGAGAGAGGAAAGCTGACAGCCGAATGCTATGGCCAGGTTTCCTCCAGGGAGGTTTAATTGGTAGCTTTAAACCAAGAAGCACAAGTTTCAGAAGGTCGCTGTGAGAGACAGGCCCTTTCACACCTGCCTGGTCCTTGTGGGGTGTACGGCGACAGGGCAGGTCACGTAGGCTGTACCTCCCTGACTTACCCGGCCAGCAGCATCTGAGAGCAGGTGAGAGCCGAAAACCATGTCAGCTTGCCAGAGCCCTGCTTTTGGTCTGAGAGGGTCAGGGTAGCTCAGAATGGACACCCAGGGAGGAATTCACAGCGGGCTGCTCAGCGACGTCAGCTTGGTCTGCGTCCTGACCTCAGCAAAGAGGCCCTGCCCACACCCTCGCTGACGTCAGAGGTCCGGGCAGGGCCGCAGGGACAGATGGGTGCTTGTCAAAAACATGTCGTGTCACACTCCAAGGGCCAAAGCGAGTCCTGCAACAGTGTCCAGAGTCAGTCAGGAGGAGTGTGGACTCCCATGGCAGGGCGTGTGGGTGTGGGCACAGGAGCGCTAGAACCAGGAGCTGTGGAGAACTGAACCCTCAGCCGGGGCAGGAGAGGGTAAGAAAGGGTGGAGTGGGAAGGGTGCCGTCCTGTCCCCAAGCCTCCTGCTGCCCCCGCAGCCCACCTCCCTTCCTGTGTGCCACTGTCCTGTGTCATTGTAAGTTGTACAGAAGTCATCCTGCTTTAAAAACAAAGATTAAAACAGGCATGTGAAGCAAAACAAAACAAAATTTAAGTTCCTCTCATCCTTAGGCTAAGACTACTGCTGTTTCTCTGCTTTTTTTCCTGGTGGTGCATGCATGTAATCTGAGTACTTGGGAGGCGGAGGCAATACTCACCATGAGTTCAAGGATAACCTGATCTACATGAACTGCATAGGCAGGGCTTGTCTCACAAAATCTGAAAAAAGAATTGAATCTTTTTGTACTACAAGCATGTACTAATAGAAATAAAAGTGAAAACAGAGAGCAGAGGGTCTCAGCTGGAGATTCTGGCCTGCAGAGGGGAGCTGTCTAAGTTAGCCTGTCCCTAGGCCTTAGCACGATGCGGCTCTCTGGCTTGCGGAGGTGGCCTTCTGTGTAGGCGTGGCTGAGGGCTGTGGTGGCCGGGGTGACCTAAGGAGGGAAACACAGCTATGTGGAAGGAGCCTCTCGCTCGCCTCAGGCCAGGAGCCACCTCCTGAGGGGGCTGGCAGTGGTGCCTTGTCAGCTCAGAGCTGATGTCGCCCTGGAAGGAACTCAGGTTTCTTTTCTGTGTCTTCTTCTTTTTTTTTTTTTTTTAATTAATTTCATTGAGAAAAAAATTGCAATGAGACAGCTTCAAGACAGGTTGGTAGGAGAGTTACAACAATTAATACATTGCATGTTGTTGTCTTTGTAGTTGTCATTCATAGCACAGGATGCAGACATGACATCCTGTCCAAACACTATTAGTGCAAATCTTTCTTCTTATTGAATTAAGAGAAAGTAGCTGTGTATTTATCCTATTTTGTATATACAGATACAAAATTGTCCTTCATTTATACTCCTTTTTTTGTTTAGTTTTGTCAGAGATGGGTGTTCCGTTGCCATCCAAATACTGTAGGTGCAGGAATTCAGCAAAATAACCCAACATAGCCCAGTAGTCCACAGTAGGAGCGGGCTATCTGGCAGTGCCCGAATCTGTTGGCTTGAGCCTTCCACAGCTCAGCATATTAACACGGCTTCACTTTTCATACCTTGTTTCTACAGTTTTCTGCTGGATGGTTAAGACCAAGATAAAGCAAGACCTATATAACAATTTGTGATAGCCAAATCTTGGAAACAACCAAGATGCCTGTCACCTGAATAATGGATGAAAAAGTGTGGTATTTTTATATAATGGAGTATTACTCAGCTATAAAGAATGATAACCTCAAAGCCTTCATATTTAAGTGGATGCCACTTGAAGATATACTCATAAGTGAAATAAACCAGACCCACATCTGTAAATATCATATTGTCTCCCTAGTATAAGAACTCAAAAGAAGAAATAAAAATAGACAGGTATAACAATGAAAAGGAAAGCGAGAACTTGAGGATTAGACAACGAAAGAGGGCAAGGAGAAAAGCTAGGAAACATGACAGGGGCAAAGCCATACGTTATACACACAAGGGGGGTAAGGCAGTGATCCTGAGAAACATCAGCAGGCTTTTGATTCTCACCCTGACTAACTATATATGCTGATACTGTGGACTGAGCGACTGCACTGAAGATAGCAGCGTGCAACGGTGGAACTCGGGTTTCGACCACTTCTGATTTGCTGTTGTAATTAGGAGTGTGGGCTTTGCCTAGTGTCACTGTGGGTCTCTTGTGGGGTCGAGAGCTCTGTCCTCCACACATGCTAAAAGCCATCCCTTCCTGTTGCAGCTCACAGGAGGACTGGCCAGGATTACTCTTTGAGCTTGACATATTCAAGCCAAGGGAGTTAGAACTGGGAAAGCATCTGGGTATCTGTTTCCTGAACAGCTCTGTGAACCGGGCCAAGGAAGAACGGGAGTGCGCTGTCTTGATTGGTAGCGACCAGCCTTTGTGATAACAGAACAGCTGCCCCAGAGGATTGTGGGTAAAGAACCTTGGTCCTAGCAGGATGTGTCCAGGGCAGAGGCTGTGGCTCTGGTTCTCACTTTGTGTGAACTTTGGTGAAAACGTGAGGCTGGGGCAGCTTCTGGGAGCAGTACTCACCTTGTGGGTGGATTTTTCTCTTGAAAGAAATGGTTCTGGGTGGGGAACTGAGTGCTTTGGCGAGTGAAGGAAGATCTGCTGCTCCGCTTACTTCTCTGTATTTTCTGAGGATGCTTAACCACTCCCAGACTCAGCATTAAAACACAGAGAACTTGTGGCTCCCACCTCAGCAGCACTTTCTCTTTCTGTTGCTCCGTCACCTCTCTGCTCGCTAAGAGGTGTGCAACATTATTCTCCATGCTCAGCAAATGTTCAGTTCAACTTATTTTGAGAAATAATGTTCCACATTCTAATATTAATTTTCAGGTAATTTTTTTTCTTCTGATCATTATCCATGGCTTTAATTTGCAGGTCAAATTTCATTAGCTCACCAACCGAGAAAGAGAAAAAAAAATGATGGGCTTTGGTTCCCTGTTCCCTCTGAGACTATAATTATAGAGCAACGTTCACATTTGTTCTGGGGAAAAATTAATCTATTTTTAGCTGTAAATTATATGCTGGAGATAAATATAAAATTAGCAGGCTGGAATTTGCGGCTCAGTGTCGGCCAGCCTGGAGTGCCCAGCTCAGGTGCAGCCGGTGCTCATTGACACCTGCATTCCTACGTCCCAGAAGAGACTGAGAGCCCTAACGGAACTCATCTCCCCTTTTTAGGTCTGGTATAATCAGAAGAGCTTCCACTCCCTGCCTTCCTACTTAAATCACCTGAACAACCTCGTCCTGTGGCGCCACTTGCCCCCTGGCGCGGACTGGAGACAATACGGTAAGGTTATTTTTCAGGCAGCAGAGTAGACTGCTTTCAAAAGCACAGGTTTTTTTTTTTTTTTTTTTTTTTTTTTTTAAATGAAAGAGGCAGAAAGTGGTTTTCAGTGAAGCACGAAGGAAAAGCTCTTCCAGTGCCAGTCTGGGGTGAAGACAGGCAGGGCTGTGGGCGCTTCTTGCTTGTGCAGCCCGGCAGCTGGCTGAGTCTGCAGAGTGCACCCTCCCGGCTTTAGGAGAGGGCCGGTGGGCAGGGGCTGCTGAGCTCCTTGCAGAAGCGGGGGCAAATCCCCATCGTAAGGGTGCTGCCCTGCGGGCTCGTGCAGAGGCGAGCACAGATCCCGGGGAGCCTCGTCGTGGGGCTGCCGAGGCTCCGCGGTGCGCCACTCAGCCGTGCGGATCAGCCGCTGAGCACCGCAGCTCTCTTACGTTGCTGGATGACCCAGTTCCATTTCTGCAACTCAGAGTTAATTTATTGGTTCGAGGGAGCCTTTATTTGCTTTACTTGAATGGGCAAGTTATAATTTATCCAGCTAATTTTTTTTAAAGAGTGACACAGGAAATATTAATAGGCCACATCCATCATAATTTATTCACAAAATACATTTGTTGAAGTATTAACTTGTAGACAAATCAGTGCTAAATACAGTAGTGCCTCAGTGCACAAGATGAATACTTTATGTGATTCTGGTCACAAGCTGAAGCAGAATCATATGAAGTATTCAACGTGTGCACTGAGAAACAAGTCAAATTTGTCCAAGAGGTCAACATTTATTTATTATTTATTTGTTTACTCATTTATTTATTATGTAGTTAGAACAGGGCCTCACTACACAGATCAGACTTGTAGTGATCCTCTTGTTTTCAGCCTCCCAAGTGTACCACCACGCCCAGCCTCAGTTGACATGTCAGAGCGCCCCAGGGGCAGGGCCGGCGTGCCCACGAGGGAACCAACACTGGCCCCTGTACTCTGTCTATGTGCGTTAGTCTCCTGAGCTGTCTGGCCAGCCCATCAACACTGGACCTGACCACTGAATTTGAGTCCGTTCTCATCCAACTCGGTTTGCGACCAGAACTGTGGAAAGGATTAGGTACGTGAGCCGAGGCACCTCTGTAAATCCTCGGACACGCTTGCAGTTTATTCTAATGCCACTTGAATTGTCTGTGTTTGCTTTCTCTTGCCCACGAATTTTTCTTTTTCGTGCTAGGGACTTGAACTCGAAACCTCGTACGAGTTAGGCAAGAGCTCTACCACTGACCTACACCCCCAGTTTTTAAAATAAACTCATTTTGTGGCATGAAAAGTAATTTCAGAGTGATAATGGGTGGTATAAAACCTCCACAATGCAGATGATTAAGAGAACTACAGAGAGGTATAAAGGCATACAGAGGAGCAACAGCAGAGGGGTGTGGATTAAGGGTCCAATATGCACCAGGACCCCATGAGATATTTACCATCCTCGAGTTTAGTTTTTGTGTCAGTTTTACAAGATCCATAACATTTGCCTGCCTTGCTGATAGAAAGTAGCTATTTGGGCAAGTCAAGGGCTGTGGCCCCCAGGGAGTTAGCGTTGAGGCCAAGACCCAATTCTAAGTCCTAGGAAGGAGGAGCCGGGATTTTGTACTAAGCCGCAGCGCTATCCCTCAGGACTCCAGCAGGGGGCAGACATGTGTGACCGGGAAGCTGTGCTTAGGTTTGAACCCTGCAAGACAGGTTTTTACTTTTCCGATGGCCAGTGGGCGTAGAACCCTGGACTTCATGCTGGCTAAGCATGCCTCTTCTGCTGATCTATGGCCCTAACCCTGGCACACAGGGAACCATGGCGCGCGTTCAGACAGGGAGTCTGGTTCCGATTTCACTGGAAAGTCAAATATGGGGAGAAAATTGCTGATCTACCTCCCTGAGAGACTGGAGGAAGTCCCCTTCTGCAGGACCTTGACCAACAGGGGGAAAAGTGCGGCCCTAGAGCACCAAGGGACAGGCTTTCCGAGTGCTGGAGAGCCCACGGTGTGGCTAGAGAGGGTGACCTGGAAGCCGTGGCTGCATGAGGGAGGGCTGGTCCCAGCGCAGCGACCCATCGGCCTGGCAACTGTCAGAGTTTAGAGGTGGCCAGACCCAGGCCCAGGTGAGCAGGGACAAAGGTCAGGCAGTTGGAGAAAAGGTCGCAGTACTGGGGATGAGGGCATGAGAGGCCCTAAGGATGCAAAATGAGTCTGAGCCTTTCTTATTAAAGACTTCCTGTTGTGAGCTGGTGACCTCGTGGAAATGTCCCTGGGAAGAGTTCTGTTCTGGCGGGGCACAGGTGGTACACATAGGGCCAGAGGTGGTGGCTCCGTCCACCCACATAAGTGACCACATACAGGGAGGGGCCAGCAGCTCAGGCAGGGGCGGCCTGAACCCTCACCTCGATGCAGTCATGGTGCCGCCAGAGAGGGCAGCGGAGGATGGGGAGAGAGGGAGACACTGCAGCCTGGGGGAGGGCAGGAGCAGTGGAGCCGGAGAGAGGGCTCAGCCCAGGCTGGGAGGGGCAGGGGAAGTGGAGCACACTGGGGGCTCTGGGGAGAGGAGAGCCCAGGGATCTGGCTGCCTCCACCCGGGGAGAGGAGAGTTGTGAGAATGGAAATAAAGGGAGGAAATGAGGAAGCTCTGTGTGTGTGTGTGTGTGTGTGTGTGTGTGTGTGTAACAGTGGAAGCAGGCTGATGAGGTGCAGAAGTACATTTTGAACACTGAAAAGTATAAAATGAGCTGGGTGTGGTGGCGCATGCCTGTCACCTTAGCATTCTGGGAGGCTGAGGCAGGAGGATCACAAGTTCAAGGCCAACTCAGCAGAGGCCCTGGGATCAATGTCAACAATGAAAACCAACAAGAAAAGGGTAAAATAAATTGATGAATTAAGACCTGGAGAGAGACAAGTCATAGCCTAAGTTGGGGAGTGTATCTTGAAACTATGGGGGCAACCTGGGGCTGGGAGAGGCGTTGTGGAGATTCGTGCAGCTGGCTCTGAGCTCCATAAAGGACATAAGAGGAGGGGACCAAGCTGGCCTCGGAGAGCTGGCGAAGCCTGGGGTGCCTGTGCTTCTCGGGTGCTGGAGGAAGCTGGGGAGAGAGTGAAAGACCTGAAATTGTGCCCAGAGGTCAAAATAGTGCCGGGGCCCAGCGCCCCAATGTTTCTGGTGCATGTGGCCAGGTTGGCTGTGGCAGGCACAAAACCATGGTGTTCCTTTCTGTAGCTCCGAATGAGCACGGCCGAGGAGGATGGATTGAGAATCCACACCCTGGGGGTCGGCAGGGCTCCCGGTGTGGAGCAGGCCACAGCTGCCCCATGTGGCTGCGGCGGAGGGCCCATGGCGGCGAGGGCAGCGGAGCATGGAGGGAGCCAGAGGACGGAAGGTCAGGGTGCCGCTCCTACTACTTTGGTGCTAGGAGCAGAGCCCAAGGCCTCACACACGTGAAGCAAGTGCTGGTGCACTGAAGCCCCACAGTCAGAATGGAAAGATCCGGAAGACCCCAGAGGCACTGCTCGGCCACTAGAGAGAGGGGTGCAAAGATGGAGGGGACAGTGTGGGGGGCAGGAAGTCACCTGGGTCTCCTAGGGCCTGCAGGTGCAGGGGAGACCCCGAGGGACAGGGCTGCTCCAGGTGCTTCTGGGCTTCCCGCCACCTGGCATACCTGAAGGACACTGTCACAAGCTGGTCATGTACACAGGATGCAGGGAATGAACCCCACCTGCAGAATAGAGCATTACAAGGTTTGGCTCACAGGAGAAACTCGAAGTATAAATAGGGACAGGAAGCCTGGGGAGATAGCTCAGCGGGCTAAGCACCTGCCTGGCAAGCACAAGGACCAGGATTCGATCCCTGGTACCACACTACCGTGCCAGCCCCCAAACCAGGCATGGTGGTGCGTGCTTATAATCTCAGTGCTGGGGAGGTTGAGACAGGAGGATCACTATGAGTCTGAGCTGCATAGTAAGATTCTGTATCAAAAACAAGTACAAACACAAGCCAACAGAGAGAAGGGCCACAGGAAAGGTGGTGGAGGAAGGGAGGGAGGGACAGTGTTCTCATGTGGGAGGAGGACCCAGAGATGGGGCCGGTAAGGAGGGAAAGGAAGGAAGGTGCACGGGGGAGCCCGGGTGTGTGGAGTTCACACGCAGGCTGCGCACAGGAGCGCGGACCCTGCGCAGCAGTTGCGGACCAAGAAGCAAACAAGAAAGAAGGACAGCCAGGCAGGGTCTCAGAGTTATTCAGGGAAGACATAAAGATTTCATGAGCGTGCAAGAAAGGAAATTGGGGCTTGCTCATTTTTGGAAAAGAGTAAAAGGGAATCCACGCGTGGAGGCTCACTCCTGTGGTCTTGGCGCTCAGAGAGGTGGAGGCAGGATGGCCACGCATTGAGCCCAGTTTGGGCTAATTTAGTGACCCAGCAAGATCTCTCAAAATGAGGACAAAGAAGGGCTGGTGAGGCCTGGGTTCAAGCCCCGGCGCCAAACGCACGGGAGCATCTAAGGCTAACGCATTCTTCCGAGCACGGACCTTTGCTTTACAGTTGGTGCAGCTCCTCTTGCATCTGCTCTCCTCAGCTTCCATCAGAGGACAAATGCGTGTGGACCCCAGAGGATAAGCTTCAGTTAATTGTATAAAATATGGCGTGTAGAAATTTGAAATAAAACTTAACATGGCAGAAAGGAGCTTGAGATTTTATGAGGACTCAAACAGCTGTCTTCCTTTTTAAAAGTCAGCAACTGATGAGGAGGACAGATCGTCCCGCTCGCCAGGTATCTGTCTGGGGGACTGGCTCTTGCCCTGCACCCAGGCCCTGTTTTGCCTCTGCTGTCTCTGATGTCCAGGTCCTGCCTCTCCTGATCCTCAGCGACATCCCAGTGTGGCATCGATTTCCGCCTCTGCTTCCGCCCATCCCTGGCCAGCCACTTCTGCTTCCGCCCGTTCTGGGCAGCTTCTGCCAGTTCCTCCTTCCCTTGGGTGTGCAGCAGCTATTGTCTCCCGTGTGGGAGCTGGTGACAGTGATGTGTACAAGCAGAGCTTTCCCTTCCCGCAGGGAGCCTTCCAGGGCAGCCAGAGTGGCAGAGCCGTGGTGTGGGTGTGGACGGTGAGGCTCAGATGTCCACAGGGCGCCAGGGTGGGGAGCATCAGGCCCTCATTACCCCGAGATGTAAAGCAAGCAATAAGCTCTTTTGGAGAGCTCTGCAGTGTAGGCAGAGAGCTGCAGCACCCGAGCAAGAAAATCTAGGGGCTTTCATGCTGCTGTTGCTTGGCCTGGTCACCAGCACTCTCTGGTGTGGCCTGGCGTGGCCCAGGGACACAGGGAGGACAGATCTTACTCCCTGTGAATGGAGCCAGCCGGGTGCTGGGGTTCTGACCTCTCCATTCTGAGCTATGAAGGGGGTGTGGCCTGCAGACCCTATCTCTGGGTCACAGCCCTGAGCTGGGAGAAGCTGGGAAGCAGCAGGTGTGGCGTGCCGGGACAGTCACAAGGGGACCTCAGCTCAGCAGGGTAGGGGGAGGCAGAAGTGAGCAGAAGGAAGTTTGAGATATGCAAGCATGACCAAAAAAAGGATAAAAAACAATAGCAACTAATCTGAAGACAACAATACACAGTGTAACAACCATTGTTGAATTCCTGGTATTGTGTTTAGCTAAATTCCATATCATTTCTAATGTTTGTTTTGTTTTTGTTTTTACTATTTTTTATTCTTTTTTTTTAAAAGGAAAAAAGCATTGAAAAGAATAGGCACATCACCGTGACTTCCTGGCCCACTCCCTCGGCTGCTCCAGCACACTGGTCCCTCTGTCCTGTCACCGCCGCTGCAGCTGTGCAGCCCTCTTCCCCGAGGGTCTTCAGCTCCACTGTCCTGGCTGCCTTGATGTCCTGCGTGGACACAAACATTTCCTTTTGCAGGGCGTGGTGGAACCTACCTGTCATCCCAGCACTCGGGAAGCCGAGGCAGGAGGGCCCTTGCGAGTTTGTGACCAGCCTGGGCCACAAAGTGAGCTGAGGGCCAGCCTGGGCTGCATAGTGAGACCCTGCCTTAAAATACCCCCATCCCCTCTCCAGAGAAAAAGGCCAAGACATTCCTCTTTCCTGGTCCTTCTGACTTTGGGGAAGAGCCCGCAGCCTTGGGGTGCTAGATCTGGTGCACAAAGCGGTGAGGACATGGCATCGTGTTTCTTTTTCTTTTTATAAATGCATTTAGCACAGAGTCTACAGGGTCTCACTATGTAGATCGGACTCGTAGTGATGTGCCTGTTTTCAGCATCCCAAGCGCTGGGATTACAGGTGCGCCATCACACCCAGTCTCAATCACTGTCTCAGGGCACCCTGGGGGCAGGGCTGGCCCGGGGCACCGGGGAGCGAACCCCAGTCCCTGTGCCTGCCTGAGCAGGTGCGTCAGTCAGCTGAGCTACCGGGCTGGCCCTGGCATCATGTTTCTATGAGCCTCGCTATTGCTTGAGGGCATTCAACAACACACCATATTTCTGATCATAGCTCCTAAAGAGCTGCTCCTCCAGAGCTGCTGCAGAGACTGGGGAGAGATGGGGTGAGTGTGTTCACAGCGAGGAGAGGGTTCTGAGGGCTTTCATTTGTGTGTCTTTTATTGTGACACATTTTAAAAAATTTAGACTTTCACTGTGGAGTTTGATCGTAGTGCAGAAAAGTGGCTGTCTAAATAGGAGAGCTGAGGAGGGGCGAATCAGACAGCCAGGCCCCTGGAAGGTGGCAGTGCAATGCCGGTGTAGCAGCTGCGGCCATGGTGTGTGTGTGTGTGTGTGTGTGTGTGTGTGTGTCTCCTGCTACACTGGGGTTGGGGCTAATTTTTCAAATTTGTCTAATTTTCAAGATAAAATATTAATATTACTACGGTTTTGTTGTTGATCAGTTACGGCGAGGCCAGCAGGTCAGGGGACAGTTGTCACTGCAAGGCCCAGACACCAAGAAGCTGGGCCTGTTTGGCCTCCAGGGCCCCAGGGCGAGGCGGGGCGGTCAGTCAGGAGAGGACGGGGGCTGGACTGGCCTCCTCAGCCTCTGCTAGGCTAGGTCTTTCTGAGCTGAAGGTACCTGGCCCCAGGCTGGTAGGGCAGGGCCACTGGGGCAGCATGGACAGGGACGCAGTGACTGTCACTCAGGCCCTGCGTGCACTGCTGCCCGAGTCATCACATGTGCTGCTAACGTCGTCTCAGAGGCCTCTACGGAGAGGATACCTCACTGGGTATGCCTGTCACCCCAGCATGCTGGGAGGCTGAGCCAGGAGGGTCGCAAGTGCAAACTCAGGCCGGGCAATCAAAAATGAATGAATTAGTGAATGAATGAGTCAACCTAGAAGGGCTTGGAATGGAGTTGAGAGTAAAGGCCCTGGGTTCAGTGCCCAGGACTTAAAGGAAAGGGGAAAAAAGGGCATTTACTACAAGCATGAGCTTTTCATTTGTTTGTTGTAAAGTTGTGCTGAGGGGGAACATCGTCAGTGCCCAGCTTTCACTTTAAAGGGAGTTTGTTTCTGTCATAGGTTCTGCTCTAACTTGACTTGTTCTCTAAGTCAGCACAGGAGGTAAACCCTGACGGCGCCGTGCCCGGAGGGCCGAGTCTGAGCTGTTTCCTAGCTCCTGCTAGGGCCCAGAGCAGGAGTGTTTACCACTGTCCGTGCTGTCAGTGCCTGCGACAGGGGAGCAGAGGCCCGGGGCTACCCAAGGCTCTAGGCTCTGGCTCCTCAGGAACAGGTGTTAGGGGCTTGGACCCTGGAGCTGTGGGCACCACGGACAGCAGCTGCCCGCTCCTGCTGTGGGCCCTGATGAGGTGACTGCAAGAGCGCGTGGTCCTGGCTGGGCGGTCTTGGGCCTTTCTTTCCTCTTTGTGGTACTGAAAATTGAACTCAGGGTCTTCCCACTGAGTTATACCCCCAGCTCCTTTTAACTTTTAATTTTGAGAAGAAGGCTCAAAATTGCCCAGGTAGGGCTAGAACAAGATCCTCCTGCCTCAGCCTCCCAGAATGCGAGGATGGCAGGCACACCTCACTGGGCTCAGCTAGAAGTGCAGGAAGTCCTAAGCCTCCTAGGAAGAGGCTGGCTCGTCAGTTCTGTCCCCACACCCTCCCCATCCCGTCCTCCCTGTCCTCACGCCTGGCCCCAGCCTTAGCGCATGCCTGGGTCTCCTCTCCCTGCTGCGCGCAGGGTCAGCTCCCTGTCTCGCTCTGAGTCTCTCTGGGTCCCGCAGGTGTCCCCTCCTTCCACATCAGATGCTGAGCACCGGGAGCACAGCAGCCCCACCCAGTCCCGATCCCTTCCTGGGGAGGGGACCCCACGTCCGAGTGCCCTTCCCTTCTGCTCCCTCCCCCGGATGCGTGTTTGGGGTTGGGATCACAGAGAGTGGTTCAGGGCTGAGACGTGGTCCAGACGCTGACACTGCACTGTGCTGCTGCCATACATGTGGGAGACAGCCACGCTCAGCCCGGAGCTCAGGACATCAGGGCCCAGGCGTCTTGGGGGAGGGCTGCCTCCGCCACCCACCGTCCCTTCAGCCGCTCTCCTCTTCCCGCCCTTCTTGCCCACCCCTGGCCAGCCAGGCCTCCACGTGCCCTGGACCTGTGTCCTGCAGGCTGGAAACCTGCAGGGGCTCCCCAGACCCCAGCTGCCTTTCCTGCCCCGACTTCCTGCTCAGCTAATTTCCCTTTCTCCTTCAGCCTTGGGAATCAAACCAGGATCTTTGCTCTGAGCTCTTTTTTTAAGTTTTAATTTTGAGACAGGGTCTTGTTAAGTCCTTAAACTGCTCAGGCTGGGCTTGAGTTTGTAATGTGCCTGCCTCAGCCTCCCTGAGATTACAAGTGTGAGCCACTATGCCTGGCTTCTGCTCAACATTCATGGCCCAACTCAGCCTTTTCTAAATAAGTCTGCATCCTTAATACTCTTTCAAAATGAGTTAATAAGCTGCACCTCTCTTCTCCCAATATCAGCTTCTAAAGTTCATTCACATTCGCATGCACTTTTGTGCATTGTAACATATCTTCCACACATGCTGTTGGGTCATTGAAATCCTCAGTGCTTCTCACTATCCATCTGTGTTTGCTCCCCTCTCTTCGGTAATGGGGATGGAAGCTCCTCACGAAAGGTGTTTCCGCCGTGGATGTTTGTTTTCTAGGTTTTATCCATAGTTGATTTCAGCACATGCTTTGAAATAAGTGATGCTTGGCACATTATTCTGTTTTACTATATTTGCATTCTATGAAAACAGTAAGTGCACAGCAAAGCAAACACGTGCTGCCGAGTCACTGTGACTTTCCAGGTTGGCAAGCACTTCTGGATTCAAATTCTGGGGCGATCTCACTAATCTGTTTTAGTGAGATGAAAGGAGGAAGCCAAAAGAGCAGATCAGAAAGGTGAGGGCCGGGGAAGGTACGGGCCGTCCTCCATTAGGCAGAGGCAGCAGGAAGAGCAGGAGAGGAACCCCCCTCGGGTTCTTCCCTTGCTCACTGCAGTCTAGAATTCGGCCCACAAACACGGCCTGGAGAGGAATGAACCCAGAAACGGCATGGGGGCGGGGTGGGGGTGGGGATGCACTGCGGTCAAGCGGTTGTGCACTGCGTTCCCCTGACATTTTTAAACATATCCATTTGTGCTGCAAAGCCAGAGAACTCTAGTCTGATTGATACGGGTGCGACCTGTGAGGCTGGAGTCTCCCATGTCCGAGGCGATGCTTGAGCGGCGCTGCCTGAGAACTCGAGGGCTCAAGCGGGAGCCATCAATCGACTCACACGCTGGTCATGGAGCAGGGAAATACACAAGGGGGACGTTGGGAGCCAGGGTCTCACAGTTCCTTCTGCGGGGCTGGGGACACGCAGCTGGCTCCTGAGGCGGCCGACGGCTGACTGCATCCAGAGGCAGGGGAAACTGCTGCACCCTTTAATTCATTTTTTAACCATTGACACAAAAATGTCCAAATTTAAAGAGTATGATGGGATGTGATGTGTACAGTGTACATTGATCAAATATTGTTTTCGCCCCCTGGAATTATCTCAGTCATTAAAGCCTTGTCTTCTCACTATTGTAAAATTTCTGATAGAGCACTATTGACTGTTGTCACCCTCCTGCTGTATGGTTTAGTACAGACAAGCAGCTAGCATAGTGGTGGACTGGTAGAGCACACTCTGGGCCTATGGCGGGCCATGGTCCCGGGTCTGTATCTGTTCCCTGCCCTTCTCCCTGGCACTGTCCCCTATCTTGCTTCCCGGCCTCCGTGCACTGAGCATTTTTGCTCCTCCTTTCCGCCTTGATGCTCCGGTCTTGAAGCATCAGACCATGGACTGACACCTGGGAAGCCATGCGCCGAGTGAGGCCCCTCCCCCTTTGGCGTGGCTCCTGTGTCCGTAACTGGCACGGCGACTTCATACCCTTTCTCCAACTTCCCTCCATTTGTTCCTCTCCTGTGCATTTCCCAGCCGTTGGTAACCAGTGTTACAGGCTTGCCTCTGTGAGAGCGACTCTCTTAGCTCCCAAGTGTGAGTGAGCCCTTGCAGGATCTGACTTTAGTGCATGGCTTGTTTCTTCTGACCTAATGATCTTGGCATGCACCCATGCTATAGCAGTAGGGTTTCCTCCTTTCCACGGCTGAATAACACACCATGATGGGTCCAGTGCTACATTCTGGCCTTGCCCGTTTGTCAGCAGTGGGTGCCCAGGGTGGTTCCACTTCTTGCTCACCGTGAGCAGTGCTGTAGTGAACAGGGATGTTGGTGTCCCATGACCCACTTATTGCATTTCCTCTGGACACACATTTGGAAGTGCAATTTCTGGGCCACATGGCAGTTCTGGTTTTACTTTTCTTAGGAACATGCAGGGGTTTCCACAGCAAGTTTACTAGCGTACATCCCACAAATAGTGTGTAAGCACCCCTTTTTCTCCATACTATAGTGGACACCTGTTATCTTCTGCCTTACTGATACCTGCTGTCCTAATGGAGTAAGGTAATATCCCATTTTGACTGGTGCTTCCTGATGGTTAGTGACCCTGAGCGACTAGTCATGTGCCTGCTGGCTGTCTAGAATTTTCCTTAAAGAAATAGCTAATAGGGGGGCTGGGGAGATAGCTCAGAGGCAAAAGTGCCTGCCTGACAAAGAAATAGCTAACCAAATGTTTTTCTGTTTGTCAGTTAATCTTTCATTACAGAGTATGTATCCCTGGTGTTGATTTCTTATCAAATGTGCTCTTTTCAGATATCCCATTTTATTGTGTGGTGTGTTGCTCCACTTGGTTGGCTGTTTCTTTGTCTGTGGAGATCTAATTCTGTTTGCCTAGTTTTGCTTTTGTTTCCTGTGTGATTAAGATCTTGGACAAAGAACTCTTTGCCAAGTATAATGTCAGGGAGTGTTTCTCTGTTTCTTCTAGTGGTTTCATAGTTTCAAGTCTTGTATTTAAATTTTCTGTCCACCTTGAGTTGAGTTTTGCATATGCTGAGAGACAAGAGTCTCTTTTTTCTGCATGTGAATAGCCAACTTCTTCAGCACCATTCATTGAAGAGATTGTCTTTTTCCTAAAGTGTGATCTGAACACCTTTTTAAAACAAATCAGTTGAATATAGATACATAGATTTATATCTGGGCTCTGTTTCATGTTACCCTGGTCCGTATGTCTGTTTCTGCACTGATACTACGCTGCTTGAGTACGTTCTTTCTGAATTCTCTTGGGGGCTACAGCTCCTGAGGGTGCTGTGAGCCCCTGGGAGGACAGGGTGGGCCTATGTGTTCTGTGAGCTGGGCTGGTGGAGTGGAGATGAGCAGACCCAGGAGAAAGGGAATGCCTGCATGGTGTTGTCCTGTCATTTTTGGTGACACCATATAAACTCCTCAGGAAGAAATCCCCGGGCCATCATGAAGGAGGATGAGCCTGGGAAGAAGGATGCTCTTGAAGCCACGTAACAGAGCTGCTGGGCAGGGAGGTCTTGGACACTGGGACCTAGCTGGAGTCTGAAATCCTCACCCTGCTCAGAGCCAGCTAGGGGTGGACGCTCAGCGCCCTCCAGGTCCTGCTGACCCTGGGCCAGGAGCTGGTGGTGGAGCCAGAGTCTGGCTACCAGCAGGTGGCCCTGAGCTCAGCCTCCTCTGATCCCTTCCTGACCTGGGGTTGGGCTGTGTGAAGTCCTGGTGACCAAGCTGGTCTCACTGTGCTCTGCCTCAGTGCCCTTCAGTGTTTCTCCAAGGGGCAGAGGTGCAGATGGCCTCCAAGCCCCCATGGAGAGGCACAGCGCCACCCTATGTCAGGCCACATTGGGAGACCGATCAGGAGCTGCAGAGGGGCGCCCCTGCCCATGGCTCCCTAGAGGGGCAGAATAGTGGAGAGCATTTGCTTTTCTCAGGCCCCTCTTTCCTGGACTCTCTCTCTTGCAGCTATTCCTGCCTGTGCCTGGTGGTCACTCGAGTTTGGAGCCTTCTGCAGTATCTTGCCTAGGTCACTCAAAAATGGGGGGATTCACAACCCTGTAGGCGGTGTCCTTTGGGCCTTCGGGCCCCTGCCGGCTACTGTCTTCCTTGATCCCATGCAGATTTCCCTCTGCTGTTCTGTGTCTCCAGAGGGGCCGTTCTCACTAGTACTTAGTGCACTTTCACCGTGCACAGCTGGTGCATGCACACACCTCTTCTTACTTCGTGTGGCTCCCTGTTCTCTCCTCTGTCCTCCCCTCTTCTTTCATCTCTAGGTCCCTTTTGCACTTGCACAAGAACTGCTCCCACTTCCTTATCTTCTATCTTTTATTTTGCTTTTAAAAATCATGTATACAATGTTTTTTCATATAAGCCAAACCCTGTAATATTTAAGCTCCCATGTTTGATGTATTTCACTTATCCTTGTGGTTGCAAGGTGCATCCACTTTCCTACAAATGCCTCCAGGTTCTCCTTCATGGAAGAGTCGTGCTCCTCTGTGAATAAATACTGCTCTTTCTTTATCCATTCATCTGTTTGCAGACAAATAGGCCACTGCAAGGTTTGCTTACTGTGAATTGTGCTGCTACAAACACGGGCCTGTATGCATCACTGCAATACTGTGTCTTTATCTTTTTTGAGAAGATGCTTATGAAGGGAAGAGTGGTGTTGGATTGCAAGTCCAGTTTTAGCTTTCTGAGGCATCTCCATGCTGATTTCTGCAGTGGTTCCATGAGTTCCTCTCCTACCAACAATGGAGCTTTGTTCCTTTATGCCTGTGGCCTCACCAGCCTTTATTACCCTTTGAGCTCCTGTTGATAGTCATTCTTTCTGCCACAAGGTAGGATCTCAGTGTTGTTTTAATTTACATTCTTCTAATGGCTGGGGTATTGCATATTTCCCATATATTTATTGGTCATTTGCATTTCTTTTTCTGAGAAGTGGCTGTTCATTTTAGTCACTCTTTTTTTTTTTTTTTTTAGTCTGGATCTTTTATTCTGGGTAGTCTACCTTGCTTGGGTCCTTTATATATTCTAGATATAAGTCTTTGGTCTGAGGAGTAGCTGGAAAAATATATTCCCAGTCTTCAGGTTGTCTCCTCCCTCCATTGGTGGTTTCCTTTGCCGTGTAGAACGTTTCTGATCTGATCTGACCCCATTTGTTGATTCTTTATAGTATTTCTCGTGCAGTTGGAATTTTGTTTAGGAAGGCCTTGCATGCACCTAGGCCTTCAAGAGTCTTATCTATTTTACCTTTTAAGTCTTTGATCCCTTTTGATTTTACTTTCAAACATGGTGATGTATGCAAACTTAGATTTAGACTTCTGAATGTGTATAGCCAGATAACAACACAAATTGATAAATATAACACACATGTAAACAGAAACAAGCGAATAATAATGATAATAATAATAATCACATGATCATCTCAACACATGAAGAAAAAGCCTTTGACAAGATCCAACAGCCATGTATGAAAAAGCCTTGAGGTAAATAGGAATGAATAGGCGTGATTGAGACCTTATCTCAATCCAATAAAAGCCATTTATGAAAAACCTACTGCTGACATCATATTAAACTAAACAATTTTCCTTGAGGTCAGGAACAAGACAAAGGAGTCCCCTATCATCACTCCTGTACAATGTAGTATTGGAAAGATTAGCCAGAGGAATCAGGCAAGAGAAAGAAATACAGGAAGCAGGTCTTGGAAGGCAGGGGCCAACCTATCTGGATTTGCAGGTGATAGGACACTTTGCATAAAAGGCCCAATAATTACACTAGAACTCTCCTAGAACTAATAAAGAAACTCAGGAAGATAGCAGGATAGAAAATCAACACACAAAGCCAATAGCATTCCAGGGGTGTCATGACGGACTCAAAATTTTGGGGTTATTTCATCTTGGAAGAGTTGGATGGGCCACAGAAATATTTTCATGTAGAAGATAGATTAAAAATATGTTGTAATTGTATTATTAGTAAAACAGTGCTCAGAAACAGCCATCTGAGGTGTTAGCCCAGAGGAAGGTGACAGAAATACCAAATCCACAGCATGAAGGTTCAGCTGCATGAACATTGGTCCAGGAAAGCACCTTGTACACCTATCTTTCCTGTGGTGAAAGATTAATAGACCAAGAGTGATCCATGAATGAAATGAAAGTATGCAATATCAAACCTAATTAAGTGATTACACATTCAATGACAGCATATGAATACAGAAAACTGAAGAAAATCATTAAGCAAAGTGTAAACAGTGGTCGCTTCTGGTTGGCTTTGGACTAGATAACAATTTTGTTTTTATTCTTTGCAGTTTTAAATTTTAAAATCTCTTTGGGAGTGATTTATTAATCTTAATATTCAGAAGAAAAACCATATTTTTTTCCAGGAGAGATTAAGAAGCAGCAGCAAGTGTTCCAGCCACCAGAGTTAGCTCTTAGCATGAACAGGTTGTGTAGTTCTCTGAATGTCACTGGAGCGAGTTAACATTTGTGTTCTTGTGTCATCAATGAGTCACGGTGACTTGACTATAAGAACAAGCCTTTCCATACGTGTTGGTGTTAAGACAGAGCTTTCCTGGTGGAGTGGATGTGTACAGACATCTGAGTGGTATTATTTTCAGAGTTACACATTATATAAGACTAATGAACCCGCAAGTGATGCCTGGAATTGAGGATGTGTTAAACGTCTTGCTGTCAGAATGGGTATGGAACAAAAGCACAGATGTGTGTTTTTACAGATGACAAATATACCAAGTCTAGAAACCCTAGCAGATGTCACCATAATGAGAATACTAAATGACAAAACTAATTTTGCGCAGCTACACTTCACTGTGAGCCGGTTTGTAGGCAGACAAGAATAATCAAGGAAAATGATTCAAATGTGTCCATGAGGTAGGTACATCTTGAAATGCCATTTCTGCAAACCTTTGAAGTAATGCCGGAGAGATTAGAGAGTTCTTTCCATCCCGCATGGGGCCAAAAGATGGTCTTTTTCTTTAAAATCCCTGGCCCAGGATCCTCCCCCAGCACCGTTGTTACCTAAGTAGAGCACTGAGTGCACACGGACAATGAACATAATTACCCAATTACGGAGATTGTTCATTACAATAAAGTGGTTTTTGCAGTGTGGACATCAAAGCCTCTAAGTGATTTTCCTGGAGTCCTACAAAATGGATTAAGTGCAGATTCAGAAAATTAGTATTGTTGCTCTTGTTCTGCTCTACTGGCCTCAGATCAGTGCTGGGAGAATCTTCCCTTCCGCCTCAGTTTCCTGCCCTGCCCGATTCCTGCCTGTGGCCTGTCAGGCTGCCTCACGCACCTCAGGTCCTGTCCCTGGAGAAGGCACAGCACCAGGGTCCTGAGGTGTGAGCAGGATGCAGCTGTTCCTTCCCCCACGCCTGCAGGTTCTGCAGGTTCTGCAGCTTCATCAGCCTTCATGCAGGGCAGGTATAGTGCAAGTGCAGTGCGTGAGAGCTGCCAAGCCCAGGGGGAGCCCTGGGGGCCCAGAGATTTCAGGAAGTGCCTGCTATCCCCTTGGCATCACTTTGTTTTCCCTGCACTCATTCTCTGTGCTTTTGAGAACATGCATGCACTGATTAGTTATTTGAATAACCCCAGGCTTTATCTCTTTTGTGCAAAATACACGTAGAATCATTTTAGCGCCAATTTAAAGACATTCTAGCTTTGTTTTTAAGCATATGTAGCTCTGCAGAGCTGGTGCTAAAAACATGAATGAAGATGTTGAAAACATCTAAGGTAGTGTTAGAGCAGGCTGTGAGATAACAAAGGCACACGACAGCCGAGCACAGGGACAAACTACTGGGCCACAGGAAAGGATGAGACATACACGCCTCCAGGCCAGCGTGTTAAATAAATCACAGGGGCTTAGACATCCCTTGAGTTCTCTTACATAAGAAACCCAAAATATAAATAATTTGAAGAACAGAGGACAAGATAGGCAGTAGGAAGGTGGGGGATTGATCTTCACTACTTAGGATGCTGACCTTGATATGGAGGCAGGGAGCAGGAAGGAAGGAGGAGGGAATGAAAAGAAGTAAGAGGTGGGGTGTGCATTGCCTGTGCCCCACAGCTGGCACTGCCCCGTGGCCAGCAGGCCGCCAGGGTGGCTGGGCTCCTCGGGCACAGGTGGGCCGTGTGCACTGAGACTCGCCCTTTCTCCTAGAGCTGCCCGCGTCACTCCTTCCACCCAGATGACTCCAACTGGACCCTGCTCTGACCTTGTTAACTGTTCTGCCCCTGGTCAGCCCCGTCAGCAGTGCCTCAGTGCCTGGCAGGGGGAGGGGTCCCATTGCTACTCAGTCCTTGATGAACTCCGTTACCATTTGGTGCTGAATTTCTACCACTTGGAGTGGCGGAATGCCAATCACCCCGTCCTCCTGGGCACACCGCTGTCTCCCAGAAGATGGCCCAGGCATGGCAGGTGGCCCTGGAGGTTAACACGGGGGCCTGCTGCTTTGGTGCCTTTCAATCCTAAGCCTTTCCATCCTGTGACACAAGTTAGAGGAAGAAAGATTTACAGTGTTATGACTCACAGTTTGTAGAGGTTTCCGTCTGTAGTTGGCTGCTTGCCAAGCAGGGTGGCACGGCAGAGGGGCACTGAAGAGGGGAAACAGTTCATGGTGTGGCAGGCAGAGGGTGGCAAGTGGCAGCAGCCTGCCTGCCTTCTGTCCAGGCTACAGGCCTATGGATTGGTGCCACCTATGCCCAGCGTGGGTCTTCCACTATCCTCGCTCAGAACTGTGCTAACCCGGTTTGCTTATCACACACTTAATCCCAGAACCACACAGTTCCAAAAAAGCCACACCCATGACCGTGTGAAGCTTTTGGGGACATAGAGGAAGAAGCTGTAGCTTGTATGATGTATCAGCAGGTGTACAGAATGGAGTGCTCCTCTGCAGTTACGCAGACTTCTCTCCTCAGCACTCACAGGTCCTCATGGTGAAAGCACTCAGAATTCTTTGCCCTGTCCTGCCTCTGTGTGTGTGTGTGTGTGTGTGTGTGTGTGTGTGTGTGTGTGTGTGTGTACTGGGAAATTAATCCCAGCATCTCACAAAGTTGCTAAGTTGTTGCCATCCTCCCACTCAGCCTCCCAAATACTGGGGCTACAAGTGTGCGCTCCCCCGCCTCTGGCTTCTGGTTGTGCCAGCAGTGCGGGACATTTCAGGTATCTTAGTAATGTCGCCTGCCCGACACAGAGCAGGACAACCCACACTGTGATTCCATTGGCTGCTGTGCAGCACCCGCTCTCTGTTACTGCATTATGCTGAAATATTTACTGTGCGTAGTGTACATAAGTCACAATATAGCCAGTGCATCCTGAAAAGCTGCGGCCCTGCGAGTGACCTCGGAAGGAGGGCCCCACGAAGGATGAGGAACCACAGCGATTCAGGGAGGTCTGGTGCTGGCGGTGGTGCCTTCTGGTCCTCACAGAGTCCGGGAGGCTTCCCTCTGTGTGCAAGGGTGGGGCCTGATGCTGCCGCCAGCATGGGCCTTCTGCAGCTCGACCCTTAGCACATATGGGCTGCTCTCTGCGGTCCCTGATGCAGCTGAGGGTTTCTGCTCTGCGCCACATGTACAGGTGTCCCCTACCCAGTGCCCAGTTTGCAGAACTTTTGCATGGAGATGGGTAATTTGCTAGGAGAGGCCCAGACCGAGCTTTGCAGGGGCCAGGAGGTTCTGCGCTCCAGGAAATCTTCCTCTTCCCTCAGCTCTGCCCTGAGAGAGCGCCTGGCCTGCAGTGCCATTCTAGAAGCTGGCTTCCAAAGGGATGCATGGACCTTCTTCTAGTGTCTCCAGCACAGTCTCACCATCAGATTAGAGCGAGAACGTGAAACCAAATTAGAAAAGCATCCTGGGCTGACATGTCGGGAGTTACTCACAGACAGAGCAGGCAATCATTCTGCCAGTGAGGTGCTAGACCGGGTGTTCTCTCGCCTCCTAGATGAAAACTCTGAGGCAGAGACAGGAATCCTGGAGATGTGCTCCCAGGGGAGCAATAAATTCATAACAGTAGAGTGAGGGTAGAGAAAGCACATGCTAGAGGACTGCTTGTAATCACTCGGCAATGGCTGTATCAGCTGAAATGTGAGAAAACACTGCTGCAACCCGATCGAATGGGGCTCCAGCCAGGGTGGTTTATTTTTTTATTTTTTATTTTTATTTTTTTATTTTTTAAATTTATTTTATTGAAGAACAAATAACAATGAGACAGTTTCAAATCAAATTAGCATTTTAGATTCAACAATTAATACTTTGCGTATTGTTTTCATAGTGGTTCTTTGTCGTACAAGGTGCATACATGATATTCTACTTACAAACACTATTAGAGCAGATGCTTCTAATCAATGAACTAAGAGAATGTAGCTGTACACTTATCTTAATTTTTTAAAGCTGAATTATAATACACTTTCAATAATTAATACTTTCTACATTGTTATCTTCCTAGTGGTTGCCATAATACAAGAAGCTGACAGAATATCCGGTCCAAACCCTATTAGTGCAAATCTTTCTTCTCATAGAATTATGCAGAAGTACTGCATATTTATCCTAACTGTACTATTTATACAAACACAGAATGGTTCTTCCACAAAGCTACTATGATTTTTAAAACTCTATTATCAATCACTTTCCTCTGTGGCTGCATAATCTTCTTGATCAGAAAATTTGGGACACTCTTAGTTACAGGATGTTACAACAGAGGTTCTCTTATGTCCTGAGTCCTCACTGACCTTCACGGGCTAGGGCCAAAATATTGGCTATCATTTTAACCCATCTATCTGTATAATTTTTGGTCTGCAAACTTTAATTGTTAAACATCCAGAAGAGAAGTTTAATGATATTACTATCCTATAACAGAGGCAGCTAAGCTTCATATCACTATCTGTCTGAATATCACATACTTTATTTTATTTATTTTTTTTTAAAGGTTTGCTTTATTTTTATTGTTTTGGGGGGGTCAAACTCAGGGACATTGCAATCTCCCCGGCCCCAGAAAGACTGCTTTACATTTCTTTTTTTTTTTTTTTTTTGGCGGAACCAGGGATTGAACTCAGGTCCTTGCTCATGCCAGGCAAGCATGCCACTGAGCTGTCTCCCCAGCTCTATCACATACTTTAGACATAAAATGAAACTGCTAGTTTCCAACAGCCATGAATGTTCTAAAATTTAAATCTTTATATAACATTAAAAATAATTACACATTTTTATATAGATATTTAGAAATCAAATTAAATACAACACTGTAGCACTACAATCCTGCTATATTTTATTTTTCTTGTCCTTCATTTAATTTTATTACCATGTTTTGTTTTATTGAATTACAAATATCGATGAGACAGTTTTAAGATAACTTGACAAGATGGATTTCATAGATTAATACATGGTAAACTGTTTTTGTAATGTTTTGGTATCATAGAAGGTGCATACATGATATTATACTTACAGACATTATTATACCATATGTCTCTTATCAGTAAATTAAGAGAGTGTAGCTGTTTGCGTATCTTATTTTTTATACCTGAATTACATCAAAGACTGAATAATTAATACTTTCTACCTTGTTATTGTCCTAGCGGTTGTCCATAGTACTAGAAGCCGACATAATATCCTGTCCAACCACCATTAGTGCAAATCTTGTCCCTCATAGAATTATGTAGAAGCATAGAGTTATCAATCCCAACTGTACTGTCCATACACACATCAT
>PVKA01034191.1:0-13501 GCA_004027165.1 Ctenomys sociabilis
ATAATGTTTTGGTATTGTACAAGGTGCATGCATGATATTATATTTACAGATATTATTTTAGCAGATATCTCTTATCAGTGAATTAAGAGTGTAGCTGCTTACTTATCTTATTTTTTATACCTGAATTATATCAAAAATTCAATAATTATTTTCCTAGTGGATGACCGTAGTACTAGAAGCCGACATAATATCCTGTCCATTGGTTCCCTATTAATTGAATAATTTGAATCAAATCCATGTATTATACTGTGCTATAAAACCTGTTCCTATGTTCACAGTAAAACGGTTGTTTTTTGAAGGAACTCTGCATTATTAGATACAGATGGTTGGTTTTTTTTTTTAAATTTTGTATTTGTGTCAGTTCAAACTCACCTTGTTTAGATATGGCTCATGGGAATCTTAGTTGATACTGATACTCGAGTCAAGATAACACATGCACAGCCTTGGCGAAGCCTTCTCTGACTGTATATTCTCAGAAATTCTCTTTGTCAAATGTTTATCAAAATGTTTGGTTGAAATTAGCATGAAGTTTAGGTTTCATTCAAAGTATAAATACAGCCCATTAACTTTTTGTATAGAACATTATTTCAAATTTACATTGCAACATTACAATTTTCATTAATTCTTGTTCTTTCTTTAGTATTTGATGTATTCTACTACAATATGGTTACTGTAATATCTGAAGTGTTGGAGATATAATTGTTTTCATTCTCTTCTACTAAAACTATACTGTGAAATGTTGAATAATTTTAAACTACAGGGAGATTGGCAGATGAGAGAGGACCAAGCGATTAATAAAATCAATATACTTTTGTATATGCATCTGCTCCATAGGAGAATGCAAACTCAATGTACTTTAAACATATACTAATGAAAAAAAAAACATATACTAATGAAATGAATAAAAATTTGAAAAGAACTCATACATACTAAATTCACTCACACATACTAAAATGAATCTAAAGAAATATATTTTCCTTTGATTTGCTTTCAGTGTAGTCTCACATGTATGTTAAATATGAAATCAAACTTTACTCAAAAGAAAACTTCTTTAAAACCATGTACAATTTAGTGGACTTCCTTTAGAGTGTTCTTTACCACTTGTCACAGCACTCATTGCTCTCCTTAATAAATAACTTAAATGGTATGGTGGTACACAGCTATAATCCCAGCTCTCAGGAGGCTGAGACAGGAGACCTGTCCTGAATTTCAGAGGAGCCTCGCCTACACAGGAAGTTAAAGGGAAGCCTGAAGTACTAAATGAGACACTGTCTCAAAAATACTAAAAATGAGAAAATAATCTACTTAATATGGACTCTCTATTCCAACATCATTGTGCTGCTGAATTAATAAGGGGTGAAAAAAATCTGGATGTTATCTTATTATACCACTTAACTACATTAGGTGGTTTATTTCTGAATGCCTCACAAGCAGTGCAGAATTTGATTTGATGAATATGCTGGTTTTAAACGTTTCTACATATTTTCAAGATGAAATTATTTTTGTAAACACTATTGGGTATGTATGTATGTATGTATGTATTATTTACAGCAGAATATTTTTTTAATTTGGGGAAAGAAAGCTCCTGTTGGAGAGAGAGACAGAAGGAGACCTGAGTGGGTAGCCCAATTCAGGGATATTTAAATAAGTGCTTAAATTTGGCCAGGGAGACAGCTCAGTATAATAAGCACTTCCCTGGCAAGCGCAAGGGCCTGCATTCAATCCCCGGTTCCACAAAACAAAACAAAACAAATAAATGCTTAAATTTTTTATATGGAAATTGGAGCAGGAGATTTTCACACTGACTTGCTTGTGCTACCATCTACACCAGCTCTGTCTATATGAAATATTTCTGAACAATACTGAGATTCACATCACACAGATGCTAAATTGTACAAAGAAGATATTTTGTAAGAAGTTATAAATTTGGCATGCATATATTCTCTGTGATTTGTAACGTTGTGTGGTGACAAATGAATATGTGCATCAAATTTAATTTTATGTTCTGAAATGGAAATATCACTACAACTTGACATTGAAATATTATACTATTAAAAATGATACAGTTCAGGCCTGGGGAGATAGCTCAGCAGAATAAGTGCTTTCCTGACAAGAGCAGGATCCTGAGTTCAATCCCTGGTACCACAAAAATAAATAAATAAATGAAAATGAAAAAATAAATAAAAATGATACAATTCATACAGTCATTGATAATCTGTTTTCTAAATGAAAATACAGTTAAAGATTGAAAAAGTATTTTATTTTGCATATTGCTATGAAAGGGCATAGTATATTTATATTTATATATGTTTATTACACTGTGAGAAATGTTCAAGACAAGCCACATTGATATTATCATTAACTTATTATATAATAATATATTCAGTTATGTACAGAAAATTAACACCAGAGTGATTTGACTCTTTAAATTTTGGAGGTTTTCTACAACCATATACTAATCTAACAATTATAATTATCTGAGAAAAAGTTGTGAATTTGATGGATAATTAAGCAGCTACAAAAATAATATATGCTAATGTATTAAAGACATCAATTTGTTTACCCAGTTTTAATGTTATTTTTCTGTATTTTTGTTTTCATAGGGTTCTTGATGCATAACTAAACTAAACTAAAATATACATATATAAGAACAACAAAGGCTTCAAATAGCAACACATAGACATAGAAAACTATTAATAAAAAGTGATGTATTATATTTCATTCTGTAGATTTTTTCATGTTAGTGAGAGAAAAGATAAAATAGCAATGAAATAGTTTCAAAAGAGGTTAGTAGGGCAGTTACAATAATTAATACATTGCATATTGTTGTCTTTATAGTAGTTATTCAGAAGACAAGATGTAACTAAAGCTATATTAATATGCTGACTGTAAAAGGTGCAAGTCACCAACTTTGTCAGTTGTACTGGTAACTCACTACTATTATGGGCTATTGAACTATTTTGGGCTATTTTTCTGAATTCAAGTACCTACAATCTTTATACTGGCATCAAGTATGAAAAGTCCTTTAAAGAATTCTCCAAGTCCATTATGTAGATTTTTGCAACCTCATGATATATCTATTTCCTAAAAATACGGTTAGAATTCAAAGCACACATTTACTGAGAGATATATACTACTAAGTTATATAGTATATTGTTCTAAAATATACTAAATATATAGTATATTTTTCTAACGTATATCAAAATAAATAGTTTTGAGAGAAAAGTCATCATTACATACGTTTCAGTGATTCCACATAAACTTGAGTCAATTGTTGCTTCCTAGAGAAGTGATTCATCATTGAATTCACAAAAATTTGTCATCTTTCTTCCACATGGATCTAAAGAACGTTATTACTCTTCTTTCAGTAAAGATGAGAACAAAGGGACTGACTGTGGCATAGCCATTGCCAACTAGCAGGTGGACAGAATGACGAATTTGGTCAAAATTCCACAACATTTCAGAAGTAAAGGCAATAGCACTGTCCAAAATGTACATGACAATAAAAAAACTCATGAGCAACAAAACAGTCCTGGTGGCTTTCTTTTCTGCAGATACTTTTGGGGACACGCTGGTGCTGTGAAGATGCTGGGATTGTCTTTCATGTCTCCACAAGAGAAGCACCTTATACCCACTTGAGAGTGCCATTAGACCTATGAAGGACATGTTCTGGAAACCCAGCAGTGAAGAAGATGTGTACTTGAGAGAGGAGCTAATGGGTAAAAGGGAGCAAGATTGAGTGACAAACATAAGGCTGTGTGAGGTCACATTGGGAGAAGCAATAGTGGAGATTAAGAAATGGCCAGATGTGAGCATATTAAGGCCCCATAAAAAGAGAAAACAGCACAGGTTCTGATGCACAGATTTCTGTTTGAACTTTGCCAAACAGGAGCTCCTGGGGCTGAGGGTGATAGCCTGGAGGACACTCAGCAGGCAGGTGATATTGACAGAGAGACCCCTCATCAACCTGTACAAATATATTACACATTTACATGTGATGTCATCTCCCAAGTCATGAAACCCAAATATGTCTATAGCTATGAAGCCCACAGTTAGAAGCATTACTGTGTGAATAAGGGCCAGGTGACCAATGATCAGGTCTGTAGGCCTCGGCCTGCGCTCCAGAATGAAGTTTAGGACATGAAAGAGAAGTAGGACCATGTTGGCTATGACTCCAATGCTGACTTCAAAGAAAAACAAGTCCTGTATGTCAATAAAATTTGAAGATCTGCTGTCTTTATTCATCTTCATGACAGAAGTAAAGAGAAGAAATCTGAAGAAGATCCATAGGTAACTGGAATTTTGTTTCCTTCATCAATTTCAACCTATTGAACAACTTCCTCCAAACATAAACATTTATCATAATGGTCCTTATACTGTTTCCTGACTTAAGTCTACTTCATGTCCTCAGTTTACTTCCCAAGCCAGCACTTCTCAGTCATGGTTGTATTCTGAGTCTCCCTGTTGGGCTCTATTGCTACCTTTGTATAAAAACTATCATATATGGAGGGTATTTTCATACTTTTGTCTCATTTTCAGTTTCCAAAGCAAAACCCACTGTTGCATTTACCTTCATATAATGTAATTTTTTCAACAAATTAGTAATCCCTCATATGATACATCCAAATAAAACAAGACATTGTAATTTGATTGTCTGGCCTTGTCTATGTTTGTAGATAATATACAATATGAAACACAGAACCATAAATCATCTTGGCTCTTCATTCACTTGTAAATCCCAAGCATTTATTTCCTAATTCTATTTTATGTCAATTACAAAATATGTCTGATAAACTTTTAGGAAGTAACAAAGTAATGATATAAAATCAGATATGCATAAATTATCAATACATGATTTCTCTGAAGTCGCAAGTAAATTTCGATTTTATACCAACACTTTATCTATACATAAGATATATTCAAATGTCCCAAGAACAAAAGGCATAGGTTACCCTTTTTTCCAGCATTATTTTGGGAGACTGGGCTCCTACACAGGCAAATGATGAAGTCATAGAAAGTAAATATTCAAGAAGAATATTCAAATGTCCCAAGAACAAAAGGCATAGGTTACCCTTTTTTCCAGCATTATTTTGGGAGACTGGGCTCCTACACAGGCAAATGATGAAGTCATAGAAAGTAAATATTTATAGAATTGTGGAATAAGTGGGTCATTATCAGAATGAGGAAAAATTATTTGCAGAATAGGTTTTTTTTTTCCAGAGATTTAATACAGGAAAGTGATAGAATTTTCTATGTTTACAGTAATCCACTTATGGAAAACACACGCTTGACAGAAAATACAATCAATTATCTTTATTGGATTTTGTAGATCACACAATTTGTATTAATAAAAAATATACTCTATTTTTATATTGTATATGTATATAAGTGATATTAAGAAAGTTATATAGTGAATTTTATATTAAAATATTTTCATGTGTAGATATATTCTGAATAATAAGAATATTTCCTAAAATCTATGTTGAACTCATCCTGTAATATGTCTCCTCCAGATATGCTCCATTCAGCTCATTCTGCCTTCCACAGCACAGTGTAGATCAGGGTATAGGAGAAGACATTTATGCATCAGGAGGATGATCTAGGAGATATTCCTGTAGTATAGTTCTTATGAATGATCGTGATGAGCATTCTTCTGCCTGATCTGAAATCCCAAGCAGAAAAATGTAGCTTAATGCACTAGAAGAAGCAATGTGCTTTCTGAACAATGAGATTCATACATAAATGAACACATAAAAGGAAAGTAATAGAGTACAAGGCCGATAGTAGCTCCCATTCTGAATGCCTAACTGAGAAAGAGGAAGGAGGGCACCCTTGGGTATAGGAAAAGCTGAATCCAAATAGAAAAAGAATATGGCAAATAGAAACCTGTGCCTTATTTCTTACCGATCACTTCTATCAGCACTCAAAACTCACAGTGGAATCTGACATTGTTCATGAGGAATTCAACACAGTCCATATTACCATCATTGCCATGATTCTGGAACGATGCACATTGAACAAGGGGTTACTACTGCAATTTCCAAGACCACAGGCAGTCTGCTGTAGAAGTTATCAACAGATAGGCCACGAATGGGGAAAAAGACTTAGGTCCAAGCACCCCAGCAAGTGGCAGAAAACGTTTGGTAACGACTGCAGAAGATTAAGTTTGTTCCCCTCAGAGCTTGTGGGTCATTTAAATACAAGGTGAATAAAAGAAGGTAGGACTCCTCTCCTTTCCCTTCTGCAATATGAGCATAATTAGCATAGTGTTCATGATTTACATCCAACACTTAATGAGTTTCCTTAGATGCAAAAAAGGTAAACACTGATTTTTTTTTATTTTGTTTATATTATTAATGTATTCAGTAGAGTCTACTGGGTCTCACTACACAACTCAGACTCATAGTGATCCTCTTGTTTTCAGCCTCACAAGCACTGGGATTACAGGTTCATGCCACCCTAGCCAGTCTCAATGGCCATCTCAGTGCTGCTTGGGGGGAGGGGCAGGCACTGCCCACCAGGGATCGCACCCTGGTCCTTGTGTCTGCCTAAGCAGGCACTTTAATCCTCTGAGGTTTCCGGCCAGCTCAAAGCTTGGCTTCATGCCCTGTCTACACAGATCAACTCTACCTCATTCAGTGTTGTCAACACTGTCCTTGTATATAAAAAAGGTAAAAAAAAAATAACAAAAAAATAAAATAAATAAAGAAGGTAAAAGAGAAACTGGGCCTAGAAGTGAGAATCATTAAGATTATGGCATCCAGTAGTTCTGTGGCCATATTAGCTGACAGCCTCACTATTTGAGTGGAATTGGAAATTAAGGGAGAATAAAGGAGAAATTGTTGACACCTGTGTGGACGGCAAAGTCATCACCAACTATATGCTTAAACCTGAGCACATGGCATCAATGAAATTTAACACTTCCTGGAAAATAAATTTTGAGAACTGTAAACTTTGTGAATAGTGTACACCTAACTCCCAAATAACAATGAAAATTCTGTATTGTCTTTGTAATTTTGTACCACATCATGTATGTCCCTGAGGTGTATTTATAACACCAAATACTTCCTGGCCTTTAAGAAACATCAAAAAAAAAAGTAAATGTAATTCCAAAGTCAGAAATAGAGAAATTATCAAGGAACTTTGTCACAAATGTAAAACTCATTGAGCAGTGATACTGAGCTTTTGCCTTAACCTAAATCAATTTCACTATTATGATAAACTTTTCATTTTTACCAAGAAAAAACTGCATTTCACATTTATTTGTTGACAACAACTGCTAAAATAATGAATGATCAGTTACCAAATCTAACACCCACATATGCACATGAGCACAACTAACATTATTGTGTTCTGATTTTACCCACCCGAAGTGGATTCTACTATGTCTACTACCAATGAAAGGGAAAAAGGTATTTTTTAAATGAATATGGACAAAAAATTGTGGAGAAGCAGAAAAGCCATTCTTCTCATCAAATTCTGTATGATCATATCCTTACACTGTTTCCAGAAAGGTAGAAGAAATCTCTATTTTCATCATTTTGTTTTCTGTATTATAACTGTCACTATAAGGCATATGACTGTGTCCTTTGATAGATTTTCTAATAGTAAAGAGTTGCATTAAATACGAGACTAATTTAGTGAAGTTTGTGAAATAATAGTGAAACAAGAAAGGGGACTATGGTGAAATGTTAGTACTGGTATTGTAGTAGTCTTTTTACTTATTCAATGACAAGCTTATTTGACTTATAAAGACAACAGAAAAAGACTGAAAATCTTTAATGAAAATCATTTAGAAATGATTTTCTTTCATAAGGCAAACAAATAGAAATTTAAATATTTTACTCTACATACCAAGGTAATAAGTACTAAGTAAAAGCGACTTAATTCATAGAAAACAGTGCATATTTAAAAATTATTTCACATAGAAAAACCTCACTAATTCATCAACCATTAAAGCAATAATTACTATAACACGATAGTCACATATTGCAGTGCAGTGAACCATGTCCCAAGCTCTATGAGGGCTGAGGGTGAATGCCTCATTTGAGACCACCCAATGTCTCACTCAAATCCCACTGGTTCCCTTCCATAGTCTGCCTAATACCTTGTCCATCCAACTGGAGCATATCCCTGTAATACAGGGGCACTTACCTCTTGGGTTATATGCAGCAGTTCAGTGTACCAAAGAGCCAGTCTAGTTTTAAGTAGAATAAGCTTAACTCACCTCTCCATGGGCTTGTAATTTGAGTGTCAGTGGAAAGACAACAAAATCCCACCAGGGAGGACAGAAGCATGGGACATCCTGTCTCTACTTTTTTTCTCTGTTGGATCATACCTATCTTGGGAGAGCTGTGCTCAATTATTTTTTCCTAAGTTCTCCTGACACGTATGTGTAAGAGATAAGATGGGTTTTAATCATACAGACACCAATTCTGCATTGTAATTAAATGAATTTCTTTGTGATTCCTATGCTTTGGGATGAGATTCCCGGGTGCTCCAGTGAATTTCCAGGTGCATCAACTGTCCTCTCCCAAGAATATGTCAAGACAACTGCTTTCCGAGTTCATTCTCAAGTTGAGTGCCGTTTTTGTAGAAATTACTTGTCACGTATGCCATAATTTTGAATTTCTTAACCTAAGTTTTCAATCAGTATGCTAAATTTAAACGTGGACTTTAAAAGAATAAAGTGAAAAATGTAAAACTAAAGGTAGAGCTGGAGGGTGAAATCTGAGGTAATCACAGGCTGACTCATCACAAAAGAAGCTGAGTCAGAGCCAGTCCATCTCCATTGCAGACAAAAACTAAATGACCAGCTCCCATCCTGAGCATGATGAGAGCTTGTTTTTTGCTTTTTGTTTTATTCTAGATGATACTACTATGCACTTTAGGCCAAACTCTGTATAGACTTGTGAGACATGGGACAAAGTGAGACCTTGATAACTGTAGAAAATACAAAAGATACAGTGCTTAGCTAGGCCCACTCACTTATCAATCATTCAGTACTGAAAGATAGAGAACTCTAAATATTATTAATATACTGTTTAACCGGGACGGCCAGATAGCTCATTGGACTAAAGCACCTGCTTAGCCAGAGCACAGAGTCTGGATTAGCTCCCCAGCATGGGGTGCTAGCATTGACCCCGGGCATGCTGAGATAGCATTCAAGACTGAATGTGGTAGCTGATGCAAGCCTGTAATCCCAGCACTTGGGAGGCTGTAAACAGCAGAATCACTATGAGTCTGATCTAATAGTGAGACTCTGCACACCCTGTAGACCCTTCCTGAAAATACAGAAAAAAAATATAATATATATGCATATAATATACATGTACTACTTCTACAAATATTAAAATGACATATTACTTTCCTAGAAAAATAAATTTATAAAATCCTTACAAAATACAAACTAGATCATGTACTCTCAACAACTTAAATTTTTTCATAGTGTGGCTGAGGAGTATGGGACCCTTGCAATGAACACCTTAAGGAACTTTTAACCTATCACAGAGGTGACAATCATGCAGAAGGTGAAATAAGAAATATTAAAGTAGAAACCTACGTAGGTCATTATACATTCAAACAAATTAGCAATAAGAGCCAGAAAAAGCAAATTATATTAGCAAAATACTGAGAGAATTTGGCCAAAGGCACCAAGTTTGGTAAAATACATCACGAAGAAGAAACTGAATGAATACTACTGAAACAAAGTAAGTGATAACTGTAGTATTCAAAATAGTAGACTTCTGGAGTAGTCGAGGACTCATATAAAAAAGAATAAAAATTCATTTTGGGACATGGAACATATGTGTAACTAAAATATAGGTCAGTTTACAAAATGTGGAGTGAAGGAGATTATGGAGCCACAGAGGAAAGAGATTGAAGTTCTATAGTGTGCCTGGGGAGAGTCACATGAAGAGAAAACTTTCTCTCAAGCTCTCACAGAGAGAAAACTGGTCAAGCATTGGCCGTGACTCATCCACATGGATGACACAGACAAAGGAACTACAGAATATGGTACAGGACTACAAGATAAACCCTGAGAGGACTTCAATGACTACATAGGAAATATAAAGTTCATGTGTTGGTATATAAGTCTTGATCTATCTAGGTCTTAACCATCCAGCAGAAAAGTAGAAAAATGAAGTATACATCGTGGGGCCATAATATTAAGCTGAGCTGTAAATGGATATGGTCGACAATTTCTTTGAATAACTCACTATTGTTGTAGAATGCTGGACTGTGTTGGATTGTGGTGTCAAGTTCAAGCACCTAAGTTAGTTGAATGCCAATGGAGTGCCCACTTTTCACAGGTGTAGACAAAGGAAGGGTTGTAGAAAGAAAAAATCATGATGTGTGTGTATAGACAGTACAGCTGGGATAGATAACGCTGTGCTTCTACATAATTCTATGAGAGGCAAGATCTGCACTAATGGTGGTTGGACAGGATATTATGTCGGCTTCTAGTACTACGGTCATCCACTAGGAAAATGATTATTGAGTTTTTGATATAATTCAGGTATAAAAAACAAGATAAGTAAGCAGCTACACTCTTAATTCACTGATAAGAGATATCTGCTAAAATAATATCTGTAAATATAATATTATGTATGCACCTTGTACAATACCAAAACGTTATGAAAACAGTTTGCAATGTATTAATTTATCGAATCTGTATGAAACTGTCTGATTGACATTTATAGTTCAATGAAATAAAAAAAATGTGGAGTGAAAAGAATGTAGAAACAATGACTTACATTTTACATAAAGTATTAATTTAATAAACTTAGCTCAAGTGTATACATTTTACTACCTTGTGCATAGTTCTTCAATTTTCAAATGTTTTGAGAAGTTTTACACTTATCAATAATATTCAACAAGTTTTGTTTATGTTGATTATATTGAAACTTTCTACAGTAGATAGTCACACTAAAAATTGCTTAAGGGCTAGCCAGATAGCTCAGTGGATTAAAGCACCTGCTTATGCAGACACAGGAACCGGAGTTTGATCCCCAGCTTGCTAGGCTGGCCCTGCCCCCATGGCACACTGAGACTGGGCATGGTGATATGCATCTGTAATCCCAGAATTTGGGGGCTTGAAAACAGGAGGATCACTTCTAGTCTAGTCTGTGTAGTAAGACCCTGCAGACCCTGTACCCACAGAAAAATAGATCAATAAAAATTGCTTAAAATACTTTATTGCTTAAAATAAATTAATTCATCATGGAGAATATATCTTGATATCTATTCATATTTTTGTATCCTTCTCTATCTGTATCTATATCATCTATCTCTATCTATTCTAATCACAAGTTGAAAGTGCTATAATCAAGAATAGATTCAATGCATCTCACCTACTGAACATAATAGATTATGAAGAGTGGCCAAGTTAGATTACTGGGTTTTTTATCGCTGACCATGTGGCTTCTTGGAAGTTGTTGCTCCCTCTTGCTGTTGCTGAACAGAGTCACTGTAGTATAAAAGCGTTGCTGTGCATGCTCATATAGGAAAATGTGCACATGAAAACATGATTCTGCCTCAGTGGGTATTGTATTACATTATCATAAAATTGGATAATGTTAATATGCCTTAGAAGGTATTAACCATTTAAATATAAATTGAAGCAAGACCTATATAAAAAGAAATGTAACTGTCTTGGTCTTAACCATCCAGCAGAAAAGTACAAAAAATAAGGTATGTAAAGTAAAGCCATATTAATATGCTAAGTTGTAAATGGCTCTAGTCAACAACTTCTGTGGATACCCCACTACCATTGTGGACTGCTGGAATGTTTTGGAGTGTCTAGCTGAATTCAAGCACCTATAATAGTGGAATGCCAATAGAATACCCATTTCTGACAGGACTAAACAAAAAAAAAGTGATACAAAGGAAGAACCATTCTGTATTTGTATACACAGAACAGTTAGGATGAATATGCAGAACTTTCATGTAATTCTATGAGAAGAAAGATTTGCACTAATAGAGTTTGGACGGGATATCCTGTCTGCTTCTTGTGCTATGGATAACCACTAGGAAGATAACAATGTAAAAAGTATTAATTATTGAAACTGTGCTATAAATCAGCTTTAAAAAATGATAGGTATACAGCTACATTCTCTTAATTCAATGAATAGAGAGATCTGCTCTAATAGTGTTTGTAAACAGAATATCATGTGTGCACCTTTTACAAGAAACAAGCACTAAACAAACAATATGAAATGTACTAATTATTGGGGAAAAAAAGAACTCTGTGAATGTTCCACATGTTGTATTTGTGTCCCAGTCTTCTGACTAAGAAAGGGACTCTGCAGAAGTTAGCTGGGGCCACGTCTCCCTCTGATTCTTCTCCCTGCTATCAACTGCTATAATGTAAACAGCTTTCCTCTGCACAGCCATTCATCCATGACAGATCTTCTATCTCTAAGACTGTTGGTCATGGACTAAACCTTCTGAAACTGTGAGCTGAAATACAAATCTCCTTGAAGTTCTGAGTGTCAGATAGTGTGCAATGAGGGAAGTGACTAAAAGGAATGGCTTTTAATTCATATATTGATGTTTATGTTACTACATACTACAAATGTTATATATAACATTATATTAAAAATAAATAAAATACATAACAATAAAAATAAATCAATATAAATTAAAATTATAAAATTCAAATATGTTATAAATAAGTTTAACTATTTTTAAAACATAAACAAATTATCCAAAGATGACATTTTTGTATTTTTTTTCTAACTGTTTTACATCTGGATTTAAGAAAAGAGCTGAATTGTTTTAGTTCTTATTACATTCATACTACTTAAAAGTCGTGTAGTGACTAGAAGTTATGGAAAACTATGATGTTACTTAAACTTTTAAACTGAAATAGTGTGTAGTATTGTCCTCTTCTTTCAGGCAGGCTGTATAGTTTTTTCTACGCAAGAAATCCTGATGAATAGGAGTACCTTCAAGTTAGTCCCAAATTGAGAAAACAATAAGGAAATAAACCTAAATGCAATGTTTTGAGAGAAAAAAATGAAACATTTTACAAGGACGGAAGTGTTAAAAATAAATCAATCACACATACTACTAATTATTCTACTTCTACTCCTCTTGCTTGGTCCAAAATGTGAATTCCATGTCAGTGCACCAGCCTGTCTCAGCAGATGGTCACCTGGACCAGAGCCTAACACAGTCCGTTCATCTGAGCCCAAGTCTACACCCTCACCTTTGTTAGGGATGAGTGGTTGGAACCCATAGACACATGGAATGCATAGGATGGTGTATTGCTCCTTGACCAACTCCACACTCATAATTTCTGCACCCTGGACAGTTACTTCCAATTCTAAACCTGCTCTGAGTTTTGTTTCATTTCTGCTTGTGCTGCAGAAATGTCAGCCAATTAGTATCCTGCAGCATATGCCATTCACTTTGCCTTATCTGACTCAATTGATTTTACTTGTTGTACGCTGTATTTTACTTTGTATTTCTGCTTTTCGCTTCTTATACTAGGGAT
>PVKA01034191.1:13601-23780 GCA_004027165.1 Ctenomys sociabilis
TTATTTCACTTATGAGTATATGTTCAAGTGGCATCCACTTCAGTATAAATGCTTCAAACTTATCATTCTTAATAGCTGAGTAATATTCCATTATATAGAAATACCACATCTTTTTCAACCATTCCTCATGTGATGGACATCTTGGTTGTTTCCAAGATTTTGCTATCACACATTGTGCTGCTATAAACATAGGTACACAAATATCACTATGATACACTGTTTTCAGTTCCTTTGGGAAAATTCCCAGTAGGGGGATAGCCCGCTTGAATTGGATTGCTAGTCCTACTCTTTTGAGGAGTCTCCACACTGACCTCCACAATGGTTGTACCAGTCTACATTCCCACCAGCAGTGGAGAAGTGTTCCCTTTTCCCCACAACCTCTCCAACATTTGTTGTTGGTTGATTTCCTTATGATAGCCATTCTTTCTGGAGTGAGATGATATCTCAGTGTTGCTTTTATTTGCATTTCACGAATGGCTAGCGATGTGGAGCATTTTTTCATATATTTGTTCGCTTCTTTAATTTCATCCTCTGATAAGTGTGTATTCATCTCAGATGCCCATTTCTGAATTGGGTCTTTAAATTTGAGGGTCCTGTTATATCTTAGTGCTTTATAAATTCTAGACAGTAGTCCTCTGTCTGATTGCTTATTAGTTAGGATTTTTTCAAAGCTTGTGGGTTGTCTTTTCACTCTGTTGACAATTTCTTTTGACATGCAGAAGCTCTTTAAGAAGACTTGATTCCATTTCTTGATTCTTTCAAGAGCTTCCCATGCAGATATATGTTTGTCCATGAACTCTTTACCTACCCCTATGTCTTCAAGAGTTCCTTCTACTTTCTCTTCCAGGAGATTGAGTGTTTCTGTTTTAACGTTTAGATATTTAATCCATTTTGACTTTAACTTAGTGCATGCTGATAGAGCTGGGTCAATTTTTAATTTAGGGCATGTACAAAGCTGTGTTTTCCAGCACCATTTGTTAAAGAGGCTATCTTTCTCCCAGTGAGCTTGTGTAGCCCCTTCGTCAAAGATAAGATGGCTGATCAGCCTTTCTTCTAGATTGTTAACAACCTAAGATCACAAGTCAGAGTTGGAGAAATAGAAGAGCCACAAGGCCAGCCAACATTTTGGCTCTAGCCTTTCAAGGTCAGCGAAGACTCAGGACATAGGAGAACCTGTACTGCAACATCATGAAACTCAGGTGAGCTCCAAATTTTCTGAACAAGGAGATTATGGAGCCACAGAGGAAAGAGACTGAAGTTCTAAAGTCTGCCTGGGGAGAGTCACATGAAGAGAAAACTTTCTCTCAAGCTCTCACAGAGAGCAATCTGATCAAGCATTGGCTGTGACTCATCCACATGGATGACACAGACAAAGGAACTACAGAATAACGTACAGGACTACAAGATCAACCCTGAGAGGACTTCAATGACCACATAGGAAATATAAAGTTTATGTGTTGGTATATAAGTCTTGATCTACCTGGGTCTTAACCATCCAGCAGAAAAGTATAAAAATGAAGTATACATCGTGAGCCCATAATATTAAGCTGAGCTGTAAATGGATATGGTTGACAATTTCTTCGAATAACTCACTATGGTTGTAGAATGCTGGACTGCGTTGGATTGTGGTGTCGAGTTCAAGTACCTAAGTTAGTTGAATGTCAATGGAGTGCCCTCTTTTGACAGGTGTAGACAAAGGAAGGGTTGTGTTTTTGTTCTAATGTTCAGATCTTTGATCCATTTTGATTTTATTTTAGTGAATAGTGTGAGGTATTGATCTATGTTGAAACTTACACATGTTGATAACCAGTTTTTCAAGCATCATTTATTAAAATGGATATTTCCTGTCAATGAGCGGACCTTGCCCTGGTGTCCAAAATAACTTCCATAAAGGCTTTGTGACCATGTATAGAATAAGGGAGGATTCACTTTGGAGTTTTTTAAAGGAAATCAACTAAAACAGCAAGTAATTCACTTTACTTTTTATCCTTCATGGTTATACTTTTCTGCTGGATGGTTGACTGTAAAAGGCTCAAGTCAACAACTTCTGACACTGCCCATTCTGCTGATAACCCACTACTATTATGGACTATTGGACCATATTGGGTTATTTTGAATTCAAGCACCTACAATATTTGAATGGCACTGGAGCAGTCATTTCTTTCTTCAACAAAATTAAAAAGGGAAATATAAATGAAGTACCATTTTGTAGTGAATATAGTTCTGTAAAATATTAAGGATCGATACACAGTTACTTTCTCTTTGTTCAATGAGAAGAAAGATGTGTACTAATAGTGTTTAGAAAAGATATCATGTCAGCATCTTGTACTCTGAATAACTGCTATGAAGACAACAATATGCAATAGAGTCATTATTGTAGCTGTCCTACTTGTTTTGCAACTGTCTTACTGCTATTTCTTTCTCATTAAAATTAATAAAAAAGCAAGTAATTGGAAAAAATGGAGAGACATATATCCTGACACCAAAATTAATCAGCAATGAGACATATATCAAAAATAAAGGAATTTATTAAAAGATAAACAAGCCCAGAGGACTGCAATGGTGGGATGAGGATCTCAGCAGGAAAAGCAATTCCCAGGAAATCCACCCTAAAAACAGGAGAGATGGTGAGAGTTTGGCAAACTGAAACCGTCTTGGACAGATCTATGTTATGAGATTCCTCACTTCTTTCAATTTCATGTACAGAATACTGTAGTCTGATAACAAAATTCACTGGCACACATAGTGATAACTGACTCCTTCCTTCCTGCCAGTTTTTTCTTTCTTTGTTCCTTTTCTTTCTCTGTCAAGCACCATAGCTACCCACTGGAAATTATATCTCCCTCCAACTTGTGGCAAAAAGCACAGGACAGACTTCTGACCAGCAGCACAGCCCAAGGAGGGGACAGCGTGAAAAAAGTCAGTGGTGTGGAACAGAGCAAGATGTACAAGGTCCAGGAAAAACAAACTGTACATGGGACTGGGAACAGTCTTGGGATGTCTCTGAGGGCTTTGTATAGCTATGGATAGCAATACAGAGACAGAGTAAGGAATAGTGAAAGCCTCTGTCTAAAAACTGCTAGCCCCACATTCAGAGGATAACATTAACTCTACAACCAATCTAGCACTAATCTTAATCTTGGTGTGGAATTGGTGGAATATTGATTGGACATCACCATACTACAGTGGACACAGAGAAATAAGTTTTTTCTTTGTTTATGTGTACTTTTCACTTTTAATATTTGTGTGGGTTTTTGTTTGTTCTGTTGGATTTTTTCCTGTTTATGGTTTGTACATATACTTTTGTCCTATTTGTCTCCTTTCTCTTTCTCTTTAAGTATCTTTCTTAATCTTAGAATATCTTCATGTGTGTGAGCTTTGATCCCAACCTTTCTGATTCACTTTTACTTTCTCCTTCATTCTTTCTAAACTTTCTTCTGCAGCTTCTCAAACCCTGTTTGATCACATGACCATTCTTGGTCCTCAAGACATGCTTCAACTATATTTCTGTGTCTGTGTCTATCTCTCTCTCTTTCTCTCACTGTCTTTGTTTATACTTTATACCTCTTAAACTTCCCCCTACAAAGTAAAATCACTCCCTGTACCGGAATGAAACTTAGAGACATTCTTGGTTTATGTTGTGTTTGGTGATACAACTATAGATCTTGACCCTATAGTTAAAGATACCAAAGCAAGAGCTATCACATTTGTCCAAGATGTGTTTAATGCTTTGTTATTGCTAACTGTAAGAATTTAGCAAAGATGTCATATGTGCTGTAATCAATTGTTCTCTCTTTTATAGTAACACTGTGACTATCTGAGGTTAAAATCAGTACTGTTGTAACTCAAAAATCAAATGACAATGGGACAAGTCCAAAAATTTGAAGCACTTTATTTTACCCTCTGAGTCCAAGAGACAGAGAGGATCCCTGAGTGTAGAAATGAGTAACTATTTAAACCTAAAAACTGCAAAGGCAGGGGAGGGGTGGGGAGATTTCTGTAAAGTGGCAGGGTCATTAGTTTAGGTTGATTCCTGTAAAGTTGCAGGGTCATTAGTTCAGCATTGGGTGGGGTGTGGGTTTGCAAGTACACAGAATTTGCCAAGATCCTCAAAAATAGAGAAGGGGTACAGATGTCTGCCCAGATAAAGCTTGGGTCACAGGGGTGAGGGAGTTGGGAGGGGTAGGCGCATACAGAACAGGAACATGGCGAGGTTAGAAGGGCAACAAAATGGAGTCAATTTTGTCAGGGTATAACAAGTACCATAGTCCAGGTGTAAATGAACAAGGATTAAGACATATAGATTGCAACATCTCATTAATAAATTGGGAATGTAGGAACTTGGAAAGACACAAAATTCAAAAATTTCTTACACTTAGAAAACACCTCAAAACACCGACTTCCTAGGGAGGCTTCAATACTAGTGATAATGCAATGTACTATAAGAAATCTACAGGCATCAACAGAAAAAATAATACAATAAAATAAAAAATAGAGAATGGCAAGACACAGAAGCAAAACCCAACTCTAGACTTCCATCCCACACAGGATAAGTTCAAAAGACAATGAGTTTTAAAAAAATGGAGTCCACATATCCAAATTTCTAAAATGAAAACAACTGAAGTACGACACAACTCCATCAGTTTACACAGAAAATCAAATCAGAAATAATTTCTCAATTCCAGGTATCAAGCAGATCCCTGTCATGGGAAGACTGCCAGCTTGTTTGGAGGTGCTTCTGGTAACTAATTTGGCCAAAGAAATCCAGGTGCCTGGCCCATCACTGTAGATGAAGTGAAGCATCTGCAAATGACATTTTGCCTCTCCAGACAAACCCAGTATAAATCCACCCTAAGAAAGGGAAACACTGGCATACAACCACCCAATGTAAAATTTGTTCTGTCATATAACTCTAAACTTTGCTTCTATCTGTTTGTGTGTTTGTTTTTTGTTTTGTTTTGTATTTTAGGGAAAAGGCTACAGGGTGTTCAGGCTCTCACTACTAGATCAGACTTGCAGTGATCCACCCATTTACGGTGCCACCATGCCCAAGTTTAGCCAATTCTGGGTGCTGGGCCAGCCTGGTAGGCCCAGGGACAAAACCCCAACCCCTGCACCTGTTTACAGGTACTTTAATCCACTGAGCTATTTGGTCAGCCCTCTGCTGTTTTAAAGTATAAAACAAATAGTTACTCAAGTTTGTCAATTTCTAAATTGTGTTTGATCTCTTTATAATTGCTAATTTTATTACTGTAGCTGGGATATCATTTCTGTTTTAATCACTTGTACTCCCATGAATGATAATATTAGGACGTTTGGTGGTAATAAGCTCACCAAAGCTCTAAAACTAAAGACAGAGGGCAGAGCCAAATGGAAACCAAAATCCCATTGTCACTTTCACTGTGAAGGCAGGATCTTCTGACAGACACAAATCAAGAATCTCTGACACAAAGAAGATAGCCCAGATGAACAGACGTTTCCCAGAGTGGATGTGATAATAGCGATATAGATACACACTTTTAAAATTTCACAAAGTGTTTCACAGAAAATAAAATGAAATGTACCTTCTGAAATAGAAAATGACAAGACAAAGGAGCAAAATGCTATCCCATGCTCCCAGCCACCGCAGAAGAAGTCAAGCAGTTATCAGCATAAAAGAAATCAGAAGTCACATACCTGAAATATTTTAAATGATAGAAACTGAAATAAAAACAATTCTATTGGCTATAGATGAAATCAGATAAGAAATACACTTGCAGGTTAAAAAAAATAAGAAATGATCATGCTGAAAGAATTGCACAGTATGTCTAAAGACAATGATAAAAATAATTGAGGGTAGAAAAATGATGGAAACTTTAATTAACAATATAAGAAAGAAATATGATGCATAGTACAGATTTAAAGAGATATGACAAATTGTGCTGATATAAATATGGGTGCACATATATACTGTGCTATAATGCTTTAGTTCCTTTGGAAAAATACTTCGGTAGGGAATAGCTGGCTTGAAGGAGACCCCCAATCCTAGCCTTTTAAGGAATCTCTACGCTGATTTCCATAGTGGTTATACCAGTCTGCACGCCCAAGAATAGAAAAGTGCCTTTTCCCCACAAACACTTGAGTAGTTATTATTGAATGACTTTGTGATGAGAGCCATTCTTTCTTGCATGAGAGGGAATCTCAGCATTGCATTAATTTACATCTGTTGAATCATCAAAGATTTTGAAGATTTTTTCAATTATTTGTTAACTGTTTCAATTTCTACATTTCTAAAGTGCATATACATCTCAGATGCACATTTTGAGATTGAGTCTGAATTTTGGAGGCCTATTTTTTGTGTTCAAAGATAAAAGTTCTTTGAGGATTAGTTGGATATGACTCTTTCCCAATTCATGTGTTTTCTTTTTACTTTGTTGGTGATTTCTTCTGAAGTGCAGAAATTTTTCAAAAACATAAGACCCCAGTTGCTAATTCTTTGAAATATTTCCCGTGCAGGCTTTGTTCAGAAACTCTAACTAATGATATGTCTTTAAAATTTATACCTACATTATCTTCCAGAAGATTCAGTATTTCTGTTTTAATGTTTAAATTTTCCCAACTCCCACCCCCGGGTACACTGAGCCTTCCACTGAATAAGGGTGTGGTGGCACATTTCTATAATGTGGGGATTCTGAGCCTTCTGAGAAGGCTGAAAACAGGAGGATCACTATGAGTCTGAGCTGCATAGTGAGACCCTGTACCAAATACACACACACAAGAAAACAAATTTTGGATCCATTTTCATTGCATTTTAGAGCATGATGTAAGACATGGGTCTGTCTACTTTTATCCTTTGGCATGTGGAGAGCTAGTTTTTCTACCAACATTTATTAAAGAGGTTATCTTCTTTCTAATGAACATGTAAAGTTCTGGACATTGTAGTTGTGTCTGTAACTTCTAATCCATTCTATTGACCCTAGAGTCTTTTTTTTTCTCCAAAACCATGCTATTACCACAGTAGCTTCATAGCATAATTTCAGGTCAGAGATTGTGATGTCTCCTGTCTTTCCTTTGCTGCCCAGGATTGTTTTTGCTATGGTAGGTCTACTCTGGTTTCAGATAAGTTTTAGTAATGTTTTCTGGGGTCGACCAAATATCTCATTCCCTGTCACTATCCTCTGTGCATATAGCTTCTAGGATAGTGGGAGAAAGAGCTGCCACTCATGTGAGCTCTGTGGATAGTGAGAAGGAACCCCATTTAATTTTTCATAACTATTTTAAAACCAATTTTGCATGTGTATATTTGGTAATATTAACAACATTCAAGATAAAATTATGCAATACAGAAGCCATTATCAAACTGCTATTGTATTGTTTGGTGAAGTTCTTTATTGTGTCTTTTTTATTACTATTTTGTATTCTGCTTAGATAACAAGAAAAATAAAAATATGAAAACAGCAACATTAAATTTGTTGAAAGTGAAAATAAGTAGAACTCTCAAAGACATAAGTGTAGGCAGATTTCTTTTTTTTTTTTTTTTTTTTTTTCTTCTTTGAGACGGGGTCTCACTATGCGGTTCAGGCTGGTCTTAAGCTCACTTTGTAGCTCAGGCTGGTCTCGAACTCACAACAATCCTCCTGCCTCAGCCTCCCGAGTGCTGGGATTACAGGCCTGCACCACCATGCCCAGCTTAGGCAGATTTCTTATGAAGAAAACCTAGATTGCATGGGAAATGCTACAAAGAATCATCTGGGATCTCATTGAAAAGTTTTTGCACAGCAAAATAAATCCTCAATAGAGTGGAAAGAGAACCCACAGATTAGGAAAATAGATCAACCATGACCAGTGTTGGCAGGGCTGCTTGGTAAAGGGGACACTCCTCCATTGATAATGAGAGCATAAATCAATGTAATCATTATGGAAATCAGTGTGGCAGTTACTCAGAAAACCAGAACTAGAGCTACTGTATGACTCAGCTATTCGCCTTCTTGACATTTTCTCAAAAGTATGAAAATAATTATTCCCCAGTGACATATACACACCCATGTTTATATCAGTATGGCTTGTAATAGCTAAATCGTGGAGAAGACTCAATGTTCATCTACTGATAAATGGATTTTTAAAGGTATATAGAGTAGATAGATAGATAGATAGATAGATAGATAGATAGATAGATAGATTGATAGATAGATAGATGATAGATAGATAGACAAACTATTCTGCTATAAAGATAAACTTGAGACATTTATTGCTAAATGGAAGAACTTTGAGACCATACACTTTACATAAATAAATTAAACACATGTGTAAAAGTTATATTGTTTCACTGTTGTAAAAAACTGAAAAGGTAAATAAAAATACAAACATGAATAAGATATAGTGAAATCGGAAGAAATTGTTCAAAAAGAAATGGGAATTATAGAGGGGCATGATTTTCAGTATAACTCCCAGTTCCTTAAGGTGTTCCTTATTAAGGCATCCATCACCCATTACTTCAGTGCACTTTGCAAAGTCTGCATGATCTTTGAGAGGACATTTGAATCTGGTTCTGTGCCAATTGCCTTGATCAGAGCATCACATATGAAATGTCACATCTGCGTGAGGTACACAGGATCCCAGACTCTTGCACACACTGGCATGGACTCTGCCACTGCCACTCAGACACCTCAGACACCATCATGAAAGTAAAATTTCAGTAAAGGGACCTGTTTGATGACCTGTTCATTATATTCCACAAAACCTTCCTTTAATGCTTTAACATAGCCAACCAACATCTCAAAAGTGGTTGATTTTTTTTTTCCAGTCCTGCAGTTTTAATACCAAAACATCTGTTGGTCTCCATTGTTCACAGATTCCCAGCCATTGTCATCACTCATGTTCTCCATACCTTGGGTGCCTGAAAGGACTACTTCCGGCTTGATAGAACCAGTAGTATTTGTTTTGCTTTGTTTTGTTTTGTTTTGTTTCGAACTAGGATTTTTCTAATTAGAGCAAATAGATTCGGCCTACTCTTTTCTTTACAAATTTTGCTTGCTTAGAGCCACACACAACCTTTGAATTTTTAATATTGCAGTAAGAATTATGGCTGAAATTTTTCACTGAAAATTTTATTAAAGTATGTGATTTGTTTTTCCTTATGTATTAGCCTCATGGCAGTAAATGACTTGCTTTTTCTTTAAATAATTTTTCTAAGGATCTTGATATATTTCTGTTGAAAACTTCAGTTTTAACCTTTTAATAACTTGTACTAAACTTAACTGTGTTACAAAAATGAATTTTATGCATAGATTAGAATTTAAAATTAAAGGAATTTTTTCTTTAAATTATTTGCATTACTTTATTCAACCGGATATAAAATGGAAAAAAGAGGGGAATGAGAAAAAAGGAAGAGGAAAAAAGAAGAAAATATAGATAAAATGGAAATGCAGGTTCATAAACAGGGAGGGGGGGTTAAAAAGAGCACATGGGAATAGGGAAAAAGTGAAGAGTATAGATACAGATAGAAAAGTACAGATATCTTAGATACAAATGTCTTGTAATAAATGTGGTCAATATGTATACCAATATATTTTACCAATAAACTGTTACAAAGGAAAATATAAGTAATGAAGCTATGTCCAGAGTTGATACTGCATCTTCTGTATTGTTCCACTAACCCATTACTCTTATCTTTCCAACATAACACTGAGGGTTTTTTGATCATTAAAGCATTGTAATGTGCCCTAAAGTTCAGGATCGTGAGACCCCTACCTTGCCCTTGTTGTACAGTATTGCTTTAGCTATTCAAGATCTCTTTTGGTCCATAGAAAAATTTTAATTACTTCCTCCATTTCTAGTACTAATGTTACTGCTATTTTATCTGGGACTGTGGTAACTATATTTAAAGGTTTTGGAAATAGAACTATTTTTACTACAATGATACTGGTTAACTAAGTACAGGGTATTTCTTTCCATTTTCTGATATCTTCCATTTCCTTTTACAAAGTATTACAGATTTCATTGTAGAGATCTTTTGACACCTTAGTCAAGTTAATTCCATATTGTTTAATTTCAAATTATTTAATTTTAATACTCAAAGTATTACTAGAATGTCAAGAAAAATAAAAACACATATTCACACATATTTGAAACATTTTTATTTATTTGTGTATTTCCTGTATTGATCACTTATCAATTACATACAAAACAAACTTCTATGCT
>PVKA01034192.1:0-23676 GCA_004027165.1 Ctenomys sociabilis
GGGGTGAGAACAGATACTTTCCCCCAGGTGCCAACCTCATGACCCACTCCTTTCTATTAGGTCCCTCTGCCCGAGTCTCCACCACCATCACCATATTAATTAATCTACATATTAACCCACCAATGAAGTATGAGCCCTCATGATCCCTTCACTTTCGAAAGCCCCCCCGCAGCTTCTCAGCATCTCTGTGTGGGTGAGGACACCGCCACCTGAGCCTCGCGGGACGTGTTCTGTCCCAACTGTAACACCAGGGTATGTCACAGATGCTTCGGGCGGGCTCTGTGGGGGCCTTCAGGGTTCTGAGTCTGATTTTCCCTTTGGCTTTCACAGTCCTCAGTATCATTTCTAAAAATCCCTCCTTACTGATCTAGTCTGCCCTGTGCCCAGTGTCTCTGAGGTCCCACTTACCAGTAGGACAGACTTTTGATTTTTTTATCTTTCCTTTTTTTTTTTTATGTATTTAAGGGTCTACAGGGTCTCACTGCATAGACTGGACTTGTAGAGATCCTCCTGCTTTCAGCAAGCACTGGGATTACAGGTGCAAGCCACCACGCCAGTCTCAATCACTGTCTCAGTGTACTCCGGGGGCGAGGCTGGCCCAGTTTGTGGTGCTGGGGGTTGAGCTCCAGTGCCGGTACGCTGCCTAAGCATGCACCTCAGTCCGCTGAGCTATCTGGCTGGCCCTAGCTTTTTCATTTCTGTAGGCATTTCTACTTTCCCCCGTCAAGATGGGTGTCTCATTGAATGCAGGTTCCCTTCTCTACCCATTTTACCTCCTCAGTACTTAAGTCATTACCTGTCACACAAGAGTCACTCAGCAACATAGAAGGGTTTTCCCAATTGCTAACCAAAGCCCTTGTTGGTTGACAATCATTGGTAAGAATTTGTTTGTTCTCACAACACTGTGAATTAGATGTTATTCCCATTTTACAGATGAAAAAAGTGAGTCTTAAAGGCTGACTCAATTTTGTTCACTTATTCCAAAAGCTTTGGAGATAGCATTTAAACTGAGGCAGTTTGGCTTTAGAGTACTACACCTTCCTCTTGAATTCATTCACCTACTCATTCTACCAGTAGTGATCATGTGCCCCCCCATGTGCCAGGGCCGTCTGCACTAGAAGAAGTGATAAACAGGACATCAGATAATCCAGTGCTGGACAAAGCTGTAAGTTAGAAATCCGACCAAAGAATAGAGTGTCCTCCTGGCACAGACAGCTTAGTGGAGGGTGGGGTGGCTGAGCAGGAAGCCACAGGCACGCAGGACAAGGTGAGAGTGTCCAGCTGGGTCTCACAGTGCTTCTTCCTGCCGGGACAGCGTGCTTCCTGAGGGCACAGACCATACCTACAGCAGCTCCATTTTCATACCCCTCCAGCGTGGCACCTGAAGTTGCCACTCAGGGGAGGTTTGGCAAATGAATGCTCCTGTTTTTAGCCTCCCCAGCACTGGGATTACAGGCGCATGCCCCACGCCCAGTCTCAATCCCTGTCTCAGTCTGCCCTGGGGGAGGGGCTGGCCCAGCTTGCGGTGCTGGGGATCGGGCCCCTGTCTTGGCTTCTAAACTTTAAAGAAAAAAGAGAAAACTTCAGATATGGGGACACCAGAAGATTGAATGTGAAGGTCTCCAACTCCGAAGGGGCAGCCAAGAACGACCAAAGTGATCAACAAATGGCTTGAGACATCTCCAGTCACCTAGCTCAAACCTACTTTCCTGGGAACAAAAATATCATGAAACTCTGTCTAAGGTGCTGTGGCTTTCGCAGGTTGCTAGGCGATCAGGGCACTTACAGCCACAGACATCTGGCTGGGGACAGTACATCTGGCCACTGTTTTGGCCCAAGAGGCATGAATTATTGATGTTGGTATCTTTTGCCAGTTCCTAGTAGGTCTTCAAGATTTAGAAGCTGGGGAAAGGTAGCCCTTACGTGAAGCTGGACCACAGGGATTCGTCCCATCCACATGGGGTCCAGAGGGGGTTTGAAATGGCCAACGAGGTGGTAATCTCCTGGAGGTGCCACCGTTGAAGTTTTTCTCCAAGTTTTTTTTTTTTTTAATCAAGTTGAGTTTTTTGGCTTCTTTGAGGGTTTTGAATTTAGTCGCAACTTACACCTGCATTTTTGAACCTACAAAAACACATGAGGGAGAGAAAGGAGTCCTATTTTTTACATTTTTTAAGTCATCGCCCCAAAATGGAGGTTTAGAAATGAGAACATGAAGTTATCAGCTGCCAATAATTGAGTAGAAGTCCATTTACCCACTGAAATAATAAGGCCAGAGAGGGGACTTTCCCAGACCCACACAGTCCCCATGGGAATGAGAGTAGGTATGTTGGCAAACTACCATCCCTCTTTGGGAAATCAGAGCCAGGGCAAGGACTTAAAAAATGTGATACCTACATGTGGAGAGATAGCTGAGCGGCATAGTGCCTGGCTGGCAAGCACAAAGTCCTGAGTTTGATCCCTGGTTAAAAAAATTAAGGCAATGTAGCCCACAGCCCTCACCATGGCTCAAGGTTTCATTTGGTGTCTGTGTTGTGTATGTGGGGTGTACGTGTGGGGAGGGAGTGTAAGTGTTGGGGAGTGGGTGAAAGTAACTTTAGTGACTTAATTGACAGCTAATTCAACCTGGAAGACTCACTGGTGAGTTAGAACTGCACGTTCTTCAGAGCACTGTTGATACCCTTTCCTCAGTTCTGTTGGATAGCACTGCTTTGAAAAGTCCATTTCGGTCTAAATCCTTGTAACTATTCAGCGTCAGATGGCAGATTTTTTTTGTCAAACGGTGTTGCAAGAAGGTAGCATGGCGGAATTCTCTGGTCCATCGGGACCTCACTAGTACCTTGTTCCCACTAGTATGAAAAAGAAGAACCTTTCATGTTTCCTCTCTTGCTGATCTTAAGACAGGAATCCTGGCCTTGGAGCAGCTGTGGCACAGGGCAAGTCGTCCCTTAGCCAGTGGGGGAAATGACACTAGTTTTTATAAAACTAGGTATGCTAAAGGCAGAATGACTGACTCCAGTGTGCTGTGGGAATGTCTATCCCTACATGGTGTATAGCAGGTGAGCCCATAGGAGAGTCCAGAGCCTCTATACTCCTTTCTGCCCCTCTCTAGCCACTGGTTTGGCCCAAGAGCCTGTTTCAGCCTGGCTGGCATCTTGGGTGGAGAAAGGGTGTTCTGCCTCACAGCCTCTGTGCCCTGGCACCTCGTCTGCTCTACGCAGGATCCTCTCCCTCCCACCCATGTGGTGATGCACTCAATCTCTTATGTATGCTGGTCTTTCCCTGATATCTGCTTCTGTCTGTCCATGTCCACATCCCCAGCTGATATCCTCATCACATTAGTGGGAGGGGCACCTGTCGCCTACCTTCCGAAGTCTCGGCAGTTGTGCTTTTTCTAGCTTGGCACTGGAGTAGACAAAGGAAATACAAGACCCGCAAGCACTGCGTGGAACTAGTCTTTCCCTACAATTTGGCCAGCAGGTTCCTTAAAACAGCAAGTGTATTGGTTCTGTAGCAAAGGGACTTCTTCTCCTCCCAGAAAGGGCAGATAGAGCAGTGGGATTGGTTGGGTGGGTGTCATAGGATGGACCTGTGTACGCAGAGCCCAGGAAGACACCTGTGTGTGAAGCGGGGACTGGCTGCGAGTCCAGCACAGGCTCAGGATCTTCATCTCCTCATAAGGAAGTGTCCCAGGCCCAGGGCCCATTCTCATGTGATGGAAAGAATACAGAGCCCACATGCCTATGGCTGTCTTTCCCAAAGTACTCTTGTGTCCTCATCCAAATTAGCCCCTGCCTCCACATCCACAGCTATAGTTAGCTCATCTCCTAGGCACCAGCATTTGTCTTTAGCCCAGTTCTTTTTTTCTTTCTTTTTTTTTTTTTTTTTTGGTCTTGATCATATTATTTTATTGTAGTATTGGAGATTGAACCTACACCCTTCACACAAATATATCCCCATCTACCACCACCTTTTCAAATTTTAAAGTAGGGTCTCTAAGTTGCCTAGGTTAGCCTCGAAATTGCAACCCTCCTGAGCAGTTGCGTTTATAGGCACACGCCACTGTGGTTTATTTATGCTTTAGTAGAGATTTTTGCTCCTATGTTAGGCTCTGAGTTTCTGAGAGATAGAGGCATGAATTATTGATGTTGGTATCTTTTGCCAGTTCCTAGTAGGTCTTCAGGATTTGGAAGCTGGGGAAAGGTAGCAGGTACTGCGCATGTTCCCTATGCGGGGCATCACTGCAGACCACACACACCCCCTCCGATTCATAGCCGGCCGCCCTTGACCTTGTTCTTCTCTTCTAGCCCATTTCTGATGTCTGGAATGCACAAGCAAGCCCTGTCCACCCGACTTGTGCCCTGGCTGCCATCTGCCTGGACCACTCCTCTCACGGTCCCAGACTGTCCTATAGTTCTCTTTCATTTTTCTTTCTTACCTTTTCGACAGTCACCTCTACTGAGAGTCCCCTCTTCCCAACTCATTGCCAAGAGCAGACCCCAAGGCTGGGGTTATTCCATATCCAGGATCTTTTTTTTAGAGACTATAGCTCTTCATGCCTAAAATTAACTTGGAGATTAATTCATTTACTTGTATGTTTTCTGTTTCTTTTCTCAATTAGAAGCCTTGCCTGTCTTCTTTGACACTGCGGAAAAGTGCTTGACAGAGTAGGCACTCGACTATCCCATGATGAGAGTCCGGCCTAGAGAGGAGGAGAGGCTGTGCCCACACCTGCCGCTGGCTGGTGACCTTCCCAGCCAGCTTGGCCCATGACCTGTGCTGCTGCGAACCTGAGCCAGCCCAGATCCAGGCTTGGTCACTTGGTTTTGATTTCATTAACTTTCAAAAAGCAGTGATCTTATTCAATACCGGGTTCCAGAAAAAAAAAAAAAAGAAAGAAATGATGTTGTGACAATGTCTAGAGGTGATCAGAGGAACAAGGCTTCCACACTGGGGTGAGGTGTTGGCCTGCTGGTCAGTAATTCCAAGACCTGAACAAACATGCCTCAGCCAGAGACCCATGCGGTGCAGAAGGTTCATCCCAGCAGGCTCGCTGCGAGAGGCGTGGTGCATGGGAAAGGCCCAGCCTGGCTGTGGAGGGAGTCTGGGTCTGTACAGCAGGTGGCATTCTCATACCCTTTTCTTCAAAGTCCAGGAGAGGGGTCGTCCTGGAGCCCACAGAAAGAAGTGTCTGACCAGGGGCTGCCTTTGTTAGACAGCCCCGGAGCTCAGAGACTCTGAGAGCTGGGAGCCAAGAGGAAACATTCCCTGTCCTCTTGGGCCTCTTACTGCCTGTGTCTCCTGCTGCTGCCTGCTCAGACCGGGCCCTACTTGGTATGAAGGATACCACTGGGCATGGATGTGGCATTTGCAGGGCAGCCTGGTGAATAGAGTGGGGTGCAGAGCGAGGGGAGGATGCAGTGAGGGCCTTGGTACTCTCCCTGTCCCATCCAAGACTGGGGAACCAGGGGTCATGAGGGCCGTGTGCCAGCCAGCAGATGCAGGAGAATCAACTCAAATCGGATGGCTGTGAACACACAGGCCAGATCCAACATCCACCAGGCCACCTCGCCTTGCCCCGAGTGCTCACTGTCAAGGTAGATCCTGAACCACTGAAAGAATGAGGGGAGTAACTGAGGTGTGGCCTGGAAGACAAGAGGAAGTTTCCATTGGTATTATTTGACGTCAGTTAGGCAGACCCAACCAAACATACTCCGCTTAAAAGATCTTAAGGTGGGGCTGGCAAGATAGCTCAGCCAACTAAGAGCCTGCTTACGCAAGTGCAGGGACATGGATTCCATCTTGTGCTGTGCTGGCCTTGCCCCCTAGGCGCAATGAGCGGGTCGCCAAGACCCAGGCCTGGTGGTTGCACATGCAGTGCTGGGGAGGCTGAAAACAGGATCACTATAAATAAAACCTAAAAGAACTTAAGGTAAATCAAGAAGAGACAAGAGGAGGGGAGGTAAGGGAGGAGGGGAGGTGAGGCGAGGTGCACCAATTGCACATAGAATACTGGCCAAGGGTCTAATTATAGCCTCTGCGGCCCCTCATGAGCTGTGCCTGCCCGACTCATCTTTCCTCATTCCCCAAGAGGCACTGTATTCCAGCCAAAGCAAACTTTGTTTTCTTCTCTACAATAGCCCTCAGGTCTTTGCTTGCACTGCTGACACTCCTGCAGGGAATGGAACGCTTTCCACCACCTTCAATTCACACATCTCCACCAGCGCCTGCCTAGCAGGCCCCTGCTGGGCTTTTCTCTCTCCCACCCTCTTTTGCTCCTCTAGCAGCTCTTCCCTGCATGCTGGTATGGTAGCTTCCTGATGCGGTCAGCTGTGGTCCCTGCTCCACAGCTCCCACTGCCCCCGTGTCAGGCCCACCAAGCCTGCATGTCCTTCTCACATTGCATCGCTTGGACACAGACTCTTTTGTCTCTTTTCCCACTTTTTTGAGGATATTTGTGACTATATTGGTCCCAGATAAACCAGGATTATACCCTTCTTGTAAAGCCAGCTGTTAACAACCTTAGTTCCACCTGCTATCTATTTATTTTTTGCCTTATTAGTATCACCTATATTCAAGGTGTTTGAACACAGTGACTCTTTGGGGGGCTATTGTCCTGCCCACTGTACTGTGCACTCCCAAATGTTAGTTAAGGGCAGAAATCAAATGTCTGAATATGCTGAAGGGACAGAGGGACACTGTAGGCAGGGACATGCTTCTGTGAAGGGGGTGTGTGTGCGCTCGCCGAAAGCCAGGCACACATGCTGCTCGGAGGAGGCATGTGTCCTGCCCGATCTCATTAGCCAGACGTTGGAGATGCGTGCCGGGAGGTGGTGGAGCTGAAGGCAGACGTATGAACATGAAGCAGCCTGCGGGAAGTACTTTCTTCACAACTCCAAGTGTGAACTGTTGGCTTAGTCCCACGCAGGTACCTCTGTGTGCTACACTTATGGATGGAGTCTATATTCTGGGTGAAGCCTTATCTTGAGAGGGCCCAGCCACTGTCCTAGAGTGGCCCATGAGTTAGAGCAAGGCTCAGATGCACTTAGGCTAGCAGCAATGTGAGTACAGTCCTAGCAGAGCTCACCTTTATTATGAGAGGCCTGGCATGGACTCCTTCCCAAGTCCCAACCCATCCCTTACCTAAGTTCACCAATCTGTGAACAGTTCTTCTGGAACCCAGAAGTCTCAGACTCCCTGTGGCTTTGTCATTTCACATGTGGCATAGGGCACAAAGCTGACATGGGAAGGCCCGTGCACCAGTCCTAAGGGGGAACGGCAGAACCCCTGCTGCAGTAAGGAGCTTCTAGAGGGGACCATGAGCTCCTCAGGGGCTGGGACTTCACAGGCTCTCACATCAGGCTGCTACAGTGCTTCTTCCCCCCCAGGTGTTTATGTTTCCAAGAGAGAACCCAGGGTGGTGCTCCCAGACACTCTTTCTTAGAGTCTGGATCTCGGTTGTATTTCTTATAGCCAGGTTGTCAATCTAATTCTCAGAGAGGTCTTCCTCTCTTGTAGAGCTTAGCCACAGCCAGATCCACCTGGAGCTATTTCCTAGCATTCCTACATACACATGCCACGTACATTTGGGTTTAGGCAGTGACGCTCAGGACCCCCACAGAGTATAGTCACACGCTAGATGTCAGCTACACAGCAGCAAGCACAGACATAGAGACAGGGAGCCTGTCCCCAAGGGGCTCAGAGTCATGGGACTTTCAATTAGAACCAAACAAGCAGTCAGGGAGAGGGAAGAAGGGGAAAGGGAAGAAGGGGAAGTGAGAGAGAGAGAGAGAGAGAGAGAGAGAGAGAGAGAGAGAGAGAGACAGGCAGACAGACAGAGGCAGAGAGAGACAGAGACAGAGAGAAACAGAGACAGAGACAGAGACAGACAGACAGACAAACAGATTGAGACACAGGGAGAATGCACGAGAACACCAGAGGCAGTAAGCAGGAAGCACGCCAAGGCCTGGGGCAGCAGTTCTAGACACACAGGCAGAGATGATGAAGAGGACATGCTTCCCATCCTCAGAGACTCCCCGCAAAAATCTTGCCTTCAGATGTAAGATCCCGATGAGCTCCCACCACCCAAAAGAGGAAAGGCTACAAGAGAAGGCTGGTCCTCAGCCCCAGGAAGCCTTCCTGGGAAATGCCACATCTCCCCTGAGGCCTGGAAAGAGCTTAAGAATCGGTGGTGCAACCCTGCCCAAGGACTGCTCTGAGTACCTCTTTTCTGAGGAACACTCCCCAGCTCATCTGAATAGCAACTTCTCCCCTTCCCACTGCAAGGAGAAGAACCCTCATCTGGTGCTCTGTCCTGCTTGCCACTTGCTGTGTGGGCCATGCTGGCTTCATTAGCGGAGCCCAGGTGCATTGTGTTGGGCTTGTAGGTGGTGGCTACTGCACTGCGTGAAGATGTCAAAGAACACAGCAGATGTCCCAAAGGGTTCAGACCTTCCTCTAATAAGGCTGACAGTAGAAACCATTCATCCATCCTCATTTGTCCCACTAATACCTAGCTCCCACTGCTGGCCCTAACCTTGACCCAGAGCTCTGCAGAGTGGGTACTCATCACCCTATGCTTCAAAGAGAGACAGAATGCTGATTCTCAGGTGAAGGGTGAACAGCTGAGACTCAGATTGCGGTCGATGGCAGCCAAACTCAGCCCTGCCTGGCCTGGCCTCTCTTCTTTGCTGCCTTTCCTCTTTCTATGTGTCCCTCATGGCTCACGTCTGCATCCAAACTTTGAACATGGATCTCTGGCCCTCCCTCTGGGGCAGGGGTGGCTGGGCCACATGGACTTGTGGAAGGGCTGCGTCACACTGAGCTAAGCAGTTCTGGGAGCTCAGTGCCTCACCGAAGTCCTGGTCCAAGCAAGTTCTCTGAGAAGTGACTCCATGAACGGTTCGGGCTCTGCATGTAGAGCTCCTGGATCCAAGAAGCCTTACCGTTTCCTTCAAGTTTCAGCAGACAGGATCTCTATCCCCGGCCTCCTCATGCCTTGGCCACTCTCTTCCTAGAAAAATGTGCTACCAAACAAAAGTGGGATCATTCTTGAGACAAGCTAGGACTTCCTCAGTTGTAACAAGGCCAGAGTTAGGAGAGCAGGATCCTGATCCAGGGGAGTCCATTCAGGTCCTCTTGTCACAAGGGACAGAACAAATTCAAGCATAGATTTGGGGATTAGTCCAAGATGACAGAAATGCACAGCAGTGAAGACCAGATACGCATGACAGCAGGGGAGGCCTGAGGTGGTTGATTTCCCTTTTATTCTAAAATAGGGATGCAATTTTCAGGCTGTGACAGCAGCAGGAATCCCTATCCTATTCCATGCAGACTGCTGGTCACTTCTGGAGCTAGATCTTGGCTCTGTCCATGGTCTTCCAGGCAGCTCAAGAAGCCGTGTCTGCACCTTGGCACCTCGAGCACAGTGCAGAGTGGGTTTCCCTTGGCATGGGCTCAGCAGCACCTCTTACCCTGAAGGAAAGGGTAGTGTGGGGGAGTGACACACAGCCTTCCAGGGCTCAGGACCCAGCAGGGCCTCGGGTGGGAGCAGGGAGTGGTGGGCCACACAGAGCATGAAGATGCACTCAAGCTGCACCAAGGGCACCGGGAGCCACAGACTCAGGCTTTGGGACTGCAGAGGGTCTCGAAGAGCAGCTAATGTCTGAACACACTGGCTTGAGGTTGAGCTGATGCTGCAGCTGGAAAAGGGGCTGAAGAATGGAGCAGTTCAGGGGCAGGGAGTGCAGTGTGCATAGGGGAAGGACCCAGCCTGCAGATGGGTTAGAAACAAAGGGACCTGGCCACCAACTGACAGAACAGGCCTGGCCACCAGAGCTCAACAATGGGGTAGCAGCCACAGGGACTTCTAAGCAGGGAAGTCAGACTCCAGTGGAGTCTGAGAAGTCTTGTAGATGGGAAATTATGCTGTCAGTGGAGGGCCTGAGGGAGGCAGAAGGAGGCGGCCTCAGTTTAGGCCCTACAGAAAGGAGCAGGAATCCAAATCGGGGACAGGAGTGTGCAAATCCGGGAGGCGTGGGTCAGTTTAGGTGGATGGACTCAGCCTGGTCAGAGAAGAGTGCGGGAGTTTGGCTGTGAGCAGCTGCTAGCAAGGAGCTGGAGTGGGTGCTGGTTCCTTTCATCTGTCTGTGGGCAGGGAGGGGACAGCAGAGTCCTCAGTCTTCCAGTTGCCAGAGGCGTGGGCAAACTGTGACCTGTCCTAGAGCCCAGGAATGTGCTGCTCCCTCGGGATGTACGAGTCTTGGTCTGTGCCTCGAGGCAGAGGAATCCCAAGCCAAAATGAGAACTTCACCTTGGGCACAGCCTCTTTCTCAGCTGAGTGCCTAACACGCTATGTTGCCAAAGGTGCCTTGTACAAGATTAGCAGATTTTTCCCATTTTCCAATTTATATGTTTTTCTTCCAGCCATCCAAAGGGGTGTTTCAGGATTTTCAAGTTTCCTTCTGGCACGTTATACAATGAGAAAGGGCAGCATGGTCCCCAATCACCAAGGCTCCCATGTGCCTGGGAGAAAATGTTTACAGTACCATTTAGCCTGGAGCAAATCCACCATCAGCATTTTTATAAAGCTCAGAGAAAGAAGAAACAAAAGCTGTTGAAATGTGAAAATAATTAGAAAAGAGACTTTCCCAGGGAACAAACAGGGCCCACGCGGGATGGAGGGAAGAACAAACAAACTTTGGGGAGGTTGTGGAGCTGTAAAATCTTTGTTTATTTCTGAAGAAAGAAATAAAGTTGGAGCAAAGCCACCGCGTCTGCACTATAATAAATCAAGTTTGAGGGGGTGGGGAAGGAGGAGTCGGCCTATAAATTCAGAGACAGAACAAAGGCACATTCCAGCACTCCCTGGTGGCGTGTGAACCTGCGCTGTTTGACTGCTGCTGCGAGCTGGCTCCTGCCCAGTGGCGCTGTCTTCGAAAAGTCAGAGTGCCCTGGGTGTTCCTCACTGTGGTCACCCTGTCAGAAAAGCATTTGGTTTGAGTTAAGGTTTCTGAAAGCAAGTCTTGGGGTTGTTCAATTTTCAAAAAGAGAGGGAAATCAAAACACCCCAGTTCCCTCTTCTCCAGCTGAACTTTGCAAAGTAGTTTCGTGTGAGACAGACCACAAGGAGGTCAGTGAGGCATGACCATGGCCAGGAAGGCTCTGGAGGGAATTCCCGGGTCCTAGCATTTGGTGGGGAGCTCCCCCTGACCCTGCCCATCATACTTGGGGTAAATTTGCTTATGAAAGGTCATGCTGAGCTACCTCCTGGGGAGGGAGAGATTTTCTCCAGCCAATAGCTAAGGATTCCAGAGCACAGGGGCTGCTTCTGGAGAAGTCCACCGCCCCCTAGAACAGGAGGGCAGCATGAGACCCTGTTCTGATGAAGTGGACACAAAGGCGGACAGCTCAGTAACATCCATGCATGGTCTCAGGTTTGTCAACTTCCTTCTCTATTTTTAAACAGGCATATGAGCAAGAGAATTTAACTCTTTGGAAATTGATGGAGTGCCTCCTACATGCCAGGTCTACTAAGCTACCTACATGCATCTTCTTGGACAACCTTTGCAAAATTCGGTTTGCACAGATGCCCCCCTGTTGTGAAGCCAGATGCCCCCCTGCTGTGGGAGTACTACTGGAGCTGTCTCTAGGTTCATTTCTCTGTACCACCAAGCTCTGCTATTTTAGTACTGCAAGACTCCTGCCTACAAAGCTCCATGGTTCAAGAGTACAGAAGGTGAAACTGCACGAGAGAGTTAATTGGTATCATTAAGACCTGAGTAATCGTAACAAACTGATGCGAAGCCCAGAAACTCCCAGGTCTACACACGTTGTTCCAACCCCTCCACAAAAGCGCCTTCTGGAGAAGGTGGTATCCTAGTTTCACAAATAGAAAGTGAGTCAGAAAGGTAAAAACCTTCCCAAAGGTCACGGGGCCTGGAAGCGACAGAACAATCTCAGCCTGCTGGGATGTTTTCCTTTTGAATGTAAAAGATGACTGCTTAACTTCCTGTTAAGCCAGATGCCAGCCACTTCAACGGTTTTGTGGCTTAGTTGAGAACAACACAAAACTGGGTGCCTCCACCTTTGACTCTGTCCTCTTCGGTGATGTAAGTCAAGGGGACTCCTACGGAATTTCATCAGAAGTTCACACCAGTGAGCAGCGCTTGTGTTTTGTTGAAACTCTAGGAGCTCAGCTTGTCGTCCAGCTGTGGCTCTGGTCGCTCTGTACTGTTAGCTGAGTGGTAGCTCGTAGCGCTTCTGCTTGTTTCTAGAAATCCAAGCTCAAAGCCTTGAAGTCTCAAGAAGAAATAACACCAAAGAGTGACATTGCAGAAACAGCTCAAGGGCTTTTGGCAATTTCTTCATGGTCATTTTCAGCAAGTTCCGTGCCTATCTGTATTTCTTTATTTCTGTTACTTATTTCCCCTCTGCTGCTATATCTTCTTCTTCTTTCTTGCTTTCCTCCTCTTCCTCCTCCTCTTCTTCCTCCGCCTCTTCCTCCTCATCTTTCTTCAGTTCTTGGACCCTCACCCCCAGCCCTTTCCTTTTCTTGTGTTTGTGCTAAATTTCCCTCCGCCTTTTGCTTATGAAGATACTTGTGACTTTGCTTAGGTTCCATCTGTATATTCCACAAAAGTTCCCAAGTCCAGATCTTTCACTCAGCCCCACCCTCCCCCAGACACAGTCATAGCCTCCAGCAGTTAGGGTCTGTTGTCTCTGGGGCCCATTTTCAGGCTGCCACCTCCCTTGCTTTCTCCCTGAAAACTGCACTTCATACTATTTATCCAGGAGTAGGAGCAGGGCTCAGTTTGGTCATCCATCCTTCTGCCTGATTTCCGTGGTGTCTGTGGACACCGCATTTAACTGTTGCCTTGGGAGTCCAGCTTTGCGCACCAGTTGTTCTGGTAGAGTGTCAGTCCTGATGATCATGCCTGTGCAGATGAACGACATGCAGGCAGTGCCCGAGAAGGAGAGAGAAGGGCTGCTGCGAGCTGGTGATGAATTCAGGCAATGCGACATGTGACCTGGTGACACCAAGGATGATCCCTAACTGCAAAACCACACGAGGAAGGGCTCCAGTGCATGGAAAAGTCGCAGGAGGCTTCCTGGAGGGCTGTGTCTGTGCACACGGTGGAAGCTGGTGAGGTCTGTGATGTGTGCACAGAACTCCCAGATTTGAGCAGCTCCCACAGCTAAGCCTCCTCAACTGTCCTCTCGCTTCCTCTCACCACAGCCCTGGGTGGGCACCGCATATTCCCGGATGAGGACACTGAGGCTTGAGAGCAGGGTGACTTCCCATGCGCAGGTGTGGGTAGCAGAGCCGAGCTCTAACCTCATACCACCTGACTGGAGCTCAAGCACGTTCTCCACCCCAGTGCCTTGACCAGTGACCTGCATTCTGGCTGAGCAATCCCTGCATAGCTCTGGCATCAGGTGGACACTGGGAAGACACCTGGACTGCAGTAAGCAGAGGGACAGAAACTACAGAACACAAGCACACAGAAGAGAAGAGGCTGTGTACTCATGGGCCACGGGCTATATCTGACTTGAAGACATCTTTTTGGAAGGGCTTACCCAAGATTTAAAGTGAATCTGAAGCTAATCCCTGCCACTAAGTGGGGAGCATGGCTGTCAACATGGGGAGGGCTGGACCTTCCCTCCTGCCTGGCAGGGATCTTCTGGCTATGGATAGAACAGGCGCCCTCCACCATGGAAGGGCGCTAACCTCAGAGTCCTACAAGAGAGAAGCAGGAGAGTCACAGCAAATAGCACCACTCACCATTTGGGCAGGCTCTTCTACCCTCAGCGGTAAGGAAGATTTCTAACCCCTGCCAATCTGTGGACTACAAACAAATCAACACACACCTGTGTCTGAGAGCAACGCCTCTTACAGGCCACATCCCTGGTCACGTTTTCAGCATCACTGGCCTGACTCCACTTGAGAGTACAAGTAACCTTCACCAGACACACAATGCAAGATACGCCCTACACTGCTTAGCTCTTATCCTTGGAGAAATGCCACAGGTTCAAGGATATGGTCATGTCCCCCAAGGGTTGTTATTGAGGAGAAATCACACTGTCATGGTCAGGGTCCCAGCGCTGAGTATAAAGGCAGACGCTTCCGTTACAGCAGCAAAGGGCTTGGGAATGGAACAGCCACTAAGGCCTAAGGTTTCCACTGCTGTTCACTGAAGTTGGGCCTAGACAGGAGGTTCAAGCAGTGGGGAAAGGGTAAACCAAGTAGGGGGCCCAGGAGCTCGCTGCCCAAGTGGAACTGCATTTTCAACAATAAATGAATAAAGAATCTATTCTAATGCCTTCTTTGGATCCAGAAAAATCAAATATGAATAAAAAGCAAACTAAACAAAACAAGGGGATACAAAAGAAAGCCCATTTTGTATTTATATATACAGAATAGTTAGGATAGGTATACAGCTACTTTCCTTTAAATCAATGAGTAGAAAAATTTGTACTAATTGTGTTTGGACAGGATATCCTGTCTGCTTCTTATGCTATGGATAACCACTAAGAAGATAACAATGTACAATGTATTAATTATTGAAACTGTCCTATTAATCAGTTTTGATACTATCTCATTGCTATTTGTTTCTAAATAAGATAAATGAATAAAGAATCCATTCTACTGCCTTCTTTAGACCCAGAAAGATCAAATATGAATAAATGAAAACAAAAGGCAAACCACGGCATTTTCAAACTTCACACTGGTTCCCCTTCCCTCCCCTGTGCATCATTGTCTTTGGAAGGGTTTCTCCCCGCCTCAGTGCTGCCAAGAACAAGGGTGAGCTGGGCATGGCAGAGCCTGCCTACATACCATCAGTGGGAGGCTGAGGCAGGAGGACCCCTGAGCGTTTAAGGCCGGCCTGAACTACATAAAGAGACTCTGTCTCCGTAGAAACAAAGCTCATAGGTAGCTTCACAGACTACTCCCACATGCACCTTCCCCAATATTTTATGATGTTTTAAAATCACTTGTAGGCTATTTATCAATAAATTAACCCCGGGGCTGGCCAAATAGCTCAGCGGATTAAAGCATTTCAAGCAGGCGCAGGGGTGGGGGTGGGGGGTTTCCATCCTGGGGGCCTGCTGTGCCTGCCCCAGCCCCAGAATGCCTGAGATGGCAAAGCTGGTGGCACTCTTCGGAGGCTGTAAACAGGCTGATCATTACAAGTCTGATCTAGTAGTGAGACCTCGAGCACCTTGTAGAACTTTCCCTAAAAAATAATTAAAAAAAAGGTCTCAATAAATAAACCCTATGCTTTCTGCTGTGGATCTAAGGAAGATGAGTTTCACTTCTTTGGGATAAGTTTGCTTCCCCAGGGTAATAGCAGGAGCAGCATATGGTGAAGGGAGGCTGCCACCCCCCAGTGTCTTCATCACTGCTGGAATTTTACTTAAAGACCTGCATTCCATGAGTACCCTGCCTCCCCTTGTGCCAGGCAGGAAATGTAACTGTTGTTGCCTTCTCTGACTTTCCAGAGTCTAACAAGCTAAGAATTTGCAAGGATTTATTCAGTGACCCAGAGAGCTGGATCTGAGCTCTGACACTGCACCTAACCAGCATGGTTAGAAGACCTGCCCGGTGCCAGACAAGCTACTCCACATCTCCGTGACTGTTTGAGTCCTCAGCTTAGAAATGGATATAGGTGATCCACAGTTCATGGTGTGCTGGTGAAGAGCAAACAGAGAACAAATGCACTGAAAGCACCAAGCACATAATAGGAATTGTATAAACGGGCATTTTCAGCAGGCAAGTTCTCAGCATGACTAATTAACAGCAAGACAAAAAGGCTTGTCCTACTCTGATTCCAAGGAGGTCTAGGGAGGGTACATTTACAGGGACGCCAACATAGTTGATGCAGGTGCAGGCCTCGAGCCAGAGAAGCACAGTGGGAGCCACTACCAGCCCTGGCCCTAGCTGGACAGGGAAAGGCCTGGCTGCAGCTGGAGCACGGGAGGTGGGCCGGGAGGAGGGCCGAGGCCCGAGCTGTGCTCATCAGGGAACCTGCCGGTGGTGACTCACCCAGGCTGAGCAGCATGGGGCGCTGGGGGAATCCCCTGTTCCCCCTCCCACCTTCACTCTGCTGCTGCTGCTTGCCGCAGACCAACCCAAGAGGAAGGCAAAGGCCAGCAAGTCCCTGATGCATCACAGGGCCCAGGGCTCCTTGACTCTGGCACTGGCTCCTGAGTCCACCCAAACCACAAGCAAAACTCCTGCAACAACCCTGCAGTGGTGGGTGCATCCCTGCCACTTCAGTCACAGAAGCCACACCAGTTCCTCTGTCCCCACCTCATCTGTCCCAGGACCTCCCCAGACTCTTCTTCAGCCTCTCTTCCCCTCCACACTCTGGAATGAACTTGGCCTGGTCCAGCTCTCTGCCTCCAAGATCATCCCTTCAAAAATCTGATTGGTGAGTAATTGATTGAGGAAAATCCTCATCTTTTTCTCCACTTGGCCAGCTTCTTGACAGCTCTGGCCTCAAGCTGGGGAGGGTCCCACACCATCTTGCTCCATGTTCCCATTCAGCTGGTCTTCTCTGCACCTCAGAATGCCCTCCTTGAGCACTTCCATGAGTGTTAAATCACTCAGTATAATACCTGAAGCCCAGTAAGTGTGTGGTAGTAATAAATATGAGTCCATTTATTGCTGATGATATTTGTCCATTTGTATATTTGGTACATGGTCTTACTACACAGATCAGACATGTGACGGTCTTCCTGTTTACAGCCTCCCCAGGGCTGGTATTACAGGTGTGCACCCCCATGCCCAGACTCTGTTGCTGGCTCAGCATGCCCAGGGTGCAGGGCCAGCATAGCATGCAGGACCAGGAATCAAGCCCTAGTCCCTGTGCTTTCCAAAGAAGGCACTTAGTCCACTGAGCTAAATTGTTGGCCCTTGTTGCTGTTTTTAACCCACCCATCATAGTATATAACACACTGTAGTGTAACTCATGGTTTGCTTTCCACCTATGGATTCATGAGTCATTCAAGGGTCAGGTATGCATTTCTAGTGTCTGCCCTTGTCTTTGGGACATAGTTCATGCTCAAAATGTGATCAGTGAGTGAGTGAACAAGTGATACGAAGACTTAAAGTAAGTCTTAGAATCCAGCTTGAGCTTCCACGTGATCCATATCATAGCTAGGCCTTCTCTCAGCATTACCGAGAGCTCCAAAATCAAGTCCAAAACAGTTCAAGGCCCTGTAGGTGGAGACTGGGCCACCCTCAGGGAGACCCTCCATAGGCCTGGGTGGGATCTCTGTCCCAAGCAGCAGCCAGTTTCTAAGGTAAATGTGTGCTAAAAGAAACAGCTGGCCAGCCCTCCACCTGGGCTTCTCCTGTGTCAAAGAGGACTGGGCTTTGTGGTGCCAGAGCCCGCCCCTTTCCCACGCAGGTAAGATCATTAGCAGAACGCATGGGGGCGGAGGGCTGGGCTCGAGGATGTCTGGGATCTGGGGAATGCTTGTAGAGGGACTCAAGAAGCCCTCAAGCCTGCTACACTCAGCACCCTTTGCCAGCCTCCCGGGAAACCGGTCTCCTCCCTCCCCTCTCATCCAGTCACTTTCCATTGACCTGAAATGCCAGGTCCCACAGAGCCCTGGTGACTGTCCACGGGCTGCCCTTTAACCTCCTTCCTCTGCTGTCTTCTCCCCTGCTCCACTGAGGTAGGTGGGTCTCAGGTGTGTCCCAAGGGGAGGGTAGTGTCGGAGTTACTTTTTCTCATTGCTGAGACAAAATACCTAACACTCACAAGGTTAAGCAGGAAAGGCTTATGTAGCTCACAGCTTGCAGAGGTCTCAGGTGGGTCCAAGGCAGGGTGGCAGGGCAGAGGAGCAGCAGGCATGGCAGGCAGAAGGCAGCAAAGCGGCAACAGGCCTGCGTTCTTCCTGTCCCTTTATCCCTTCCAGGCTACCTGCTGTTTGGGTGGTGCCTCCCACGCCCAGGTGGGGCACCCTTAATCCCAGCATCACATCTTAGCCCCAGCGTACACACCCCAATCCATCCACTTTGCAGCTCCCCACCTCTGGCCGAAGGAGGCTTCGGGGGTATCCAGGCACCGTCCGACGGCTACCTTGCTATTCCCGTGCACTCTGAAAGCTCTTGCTTCAATGCCCACAGCATAAAATGTATTATTTGGGCCACGTTCAAGCACACGACTCAGGGGCATGAAGCACCTGTAGAACTTCATGAAGTACATGTGCACCACCACTCCTTCTGCTCTTCTCTCCAGCCAATGGCACCCAACACCTACTTCCTGTTTCTGTCCATTCCACTACCCTGTCCCCTCATGTGCGCAGCTCATTCAGCTCATTCATGTGCCCTTCTGTGACGGGCTCGGTTCACTCAGGATGATGCCCTCATGGTCCATCCGTCCTTCCCTTCTGAGGCTGAATGCTTCTCCATTGCCTGCTTATAGGACACTTCATTCATCCATTTCATCTGGCAGCGACCACTTGAGTTGCTTCCACTGTTTGGCTGTTGTGAATAATCCTATTGTGAACACAGGAGTGCAAATCTCTGTTCAAGTCCTGCTTTCCTTTCTTTCTGCTGCACACCCAGGAGTGGGATTTCCGGCTTGTGTGTCAGAACGCTGCACTGCTCTGCAGTGACCACATCTTTTGGCCTCCCATCAGCAACTCAGAAGAGTCACAGTTTTTCCACTTTTCCATCAACACTCACAGATTTCTGTTTTTCTCCTCCCTTCCTCCTTTCCCTCTTCACCCCCCTCTGATGGTGGCCATCCTAACGGACACAATGTGGTATTTCCTTGTGGTTTCTAGCAGGCTATTTCAGAATACCTCCTATGATCTATTAAACTTGGTAACTATCAAGACATGCAAATAAGATGCAGTCCCTCCTGCCAAGGAGGATGAGGGCAGAAATGCACATGTGCACGGGCTACGCATGGAGCCACGTCACCCTTGCCATCTCCTGTGGGTGAGCACAGAGAGCCCACTTCAGTAACAGAGGTGTGCCAGAGGGACTTGCCTCTTCTACGCAGAGCCGGTGCCTGTGACTAAACTGGAAACACATGTTTTGAGACTTACAAGCCTGTGTTCTTTCTTCTGCAACTGTTGTTCTCAGATTTTTAAAAAATTTTACTGCAAAGACAAAGTATAAAAATAACTTTGAGGCACTGCCAGTGTTGCCAATTTTTTATTTGGCAAAACAAGAACACTGGAAAGCAATCGATTTATCATCAAATGTCACTATCCTTGCAAGAAGAAAGAGATGCTAACCACATACTCTTTAGAAACACACATGCATGTGCCTGTGTGAGCACACGTGCACACGCACGTGTGTGCAAACACACACACACACACACACACACACACTATAAAGGAAATTTCATTTAACCATGTACCTTGAGCCCTGTGAAAATTCACACCACTCATTCCTCTCATATCTATTCCAGGAGCAGACTGTCCCCCTCCCCAGTGGCTGCCCTTAGCTGCTTGATGCCGAGTAAGCTCCTCACAGGTCCTCACCTAGGTTCTGAGGACAGTGCCAGGCCAAGCCTTTGGGAGCCATGGGGTTGCCAAGACACGCACATAGCAAGGAGAATGGGGTGACCTGCAGCTTGGCAGCCTGCTCTGCAAGGAAGTGGGGGCCTTCACTGAACCCCGTCACTCCTGCAGCTTCCTAACTTTTCCTCAACTTTTCTCTCCACTTGCTCAGGGCCATTCTTCCAGAAGGAAGTAAAAACTTCTACACAACAAAAGCCATCACAAACAAAATGAAGTGATGAGTTATGACCAGGGAAGAGGTTGCCAAACACATAAAGCAAAACTAGTTTGCAGTAAGGATAGATAAAGATTCAATAAAGAAATCAGTCGGAAGAAAGGAAAAGGGCTTTTTTATTGGTATGTTTGTGATACGTCAGAGTTGCATTCATCTTGGGGAATACATATTACATCTTAGTCATTCTCCCTTCCTCCTCCTCTCCCTTCCTTCCCTCCTCCTGCCTTCCCAGATCCTCAAGGTCTACCTCTACAAGGGATGGTACCCATCACCTCTAAAACAGAGAAAGGAGAGAAGACGGAAGCCGACCATCTCTCTGCCATCAGCCGTGCCTGGGTCTACACTACTCACCCCACAGCAGGCAGAGCAATTGCTCTCAACAGATCAGCGTCAGGCTGTTCTCAAGGCAGTTAGGTGAGGATCTTAAATGGGCTCACCCAGAGCTCATCCTCTCCTCTCCTTGGTTCATTGACTTTCTGACTTTAGAGCAAGCAGCTTAACAGCTCCAAGTTTCAATTTACATAACTGAAGAGAGGAATGCAGACTTCCACTTCTAAAAAGTACTCCTAGGGAACATTGTCTAAAGTCCGGAACTGCTCAGGAATTATTCATATTACCTCCCAAAAGCCAGCCTTTTTCCTTCTCCAAGACACTGTGCTCCCACCGTGTATGCCATCCCAACATTCACATAGTTTCTGTTTTGTTTTAAGTACTGGAACTCGAACTCAGGACCTTGTGCTTGCCAGGCATGTGCTTGTGCTGCTGAGCTATATTTCTGGCCCAGTATTTGTAAATTTTAAGTGGTTAATACTTACATATTTCAAAAATGGATGAATTCATGATTATGTAGGAAAGTATAGGGAATAGTGTAATGAATATTTCTTCCATTGAACTCTTTCTAGCTTATCATTTTGTTATGTTTGTTTGGTTCATTAAAAAAAAACAATTTAAGCATAATAATGGGCTCCATGCAGGGCAGTGTTCTAAATTATTCTCTCTCTTGTGCTCAGCTGAGGAATTACCCTACTTTATAGTTGCTACTCTCTTAGAAACATTTATATCCTATCCGTAAGTAACATGTGGTAGTTTTGCATATATTAAAATTGTGTATAAATTACATCACGCCACAAATATACTGTAGTTTCTTTTCTCACTCAATATTATATCACTGAGATTTTGGTCATAGATAGACGTAGCTCCAGATTTTATTTCATAGATATATTTGTCAGATTAAAGATGATCCTTGCTACTGCTAGAGTGGTGAGTCTCACAGGAGTGTGCATTGCTTTCTCTGTGTCTATTTCAATGTCTATTTCTAATTTCTTTTGTCTATTCATATGGTGAATTGTACTCTTTGAATTTTGTTTTATTTATTTTTTGTGATACCGGGGATTGAACTCAGGACCCTGCGCTTGACAGGCAAGCAATTATTCTACTGAGCTAGATCCCTGGGCTCTAAATTTTAAATGATGAGCCACACTTCCTCATATCACCCTTTTTATATAATGCTGGATTTGATTTGTTAATAATTTTTAGTATCATATTTGTCTGGCCCCCAAAATGATTTGAGAGTATTTTGTTTTCTGGTGTATTTATTTTGGTAAATAAAGGTTTTTCAGACCATGGCCCATTCATTTCCGTACGGTTGGGGTTGCAATTGCAAAGCCCAATGCTTGGAACCCAGACTCCACGGCCAACAGAGTCTAACGTATTCACTGTCTCCACAGAAAGAGCCTGTCCAATCCCTGGTCTTCTTTTAAATTCACTTTCCCCACTACATGATTGGTCTCTTCCCTGTGTTCTTTGTTTCTATGATTGTGTTTCTCAGCTGTAAAATTTCCCTGATTTTTTCCTAGCTTTCATTTATTCACTGGAAGCTCCTGTCTTTCTACTGGTTTCAGTCATGTTTGTCCTTACTTCACAGAGCATCGTATAGCAACTGCTTTAATATTTGTCTCTTTATCCTGACCTCTGGGTCAACTCAGTACTGATGTCTGTGGTGTCCTTTGCCTTTGAGAGTGTGGAGATTTTCCTGGCTCTTTGTTCTTTGCATACGGATTAATTTTGAATAGTATCTTGGATGTTTTGAATAGTATGTTCTGAGATGCTGGGTCTTATGAAGGCTTTCTGAGAAGTGATCATTTCTTTTAAACAACACAAGCTGTAACCTTCCTTCTCTGGACCGAGCTTCTAAGGCCAACTTATCTTCCAGCCCTCAGTGCCCACCCCACTGGGTGCACCCCTGGAGGTCTTCGGGGTGGTGGTCTGTACCCTGGCTCAGGCCTCGATCCGGTGTTCTTTTTAGTTCTTTGTACTTGAGCCTGGTGGTAAGCCAGGCCTTCATCTCAACCATGACCTTCCCCTTCCACATGATTCCTCACCACCATAACACGGCCCACTGCGAGGGGGACAGGGCCAGTGTCCTTGCCTCTCACATCTTCTCTACAGCGGTGTCCTCCCTGAAAACAAAGCAGTGAGAGAAAACAAGGAGAAAAAACAATAAAATCCTTCCCGACCCACATTCATTAGACCACGGGGCCTGTTCCACAGTTCTTCTGGTGAACAGAAGGATTTTCTCTAGGGTTTCAAGTATCCAAGAAATCACTGTTACTGCTGCTCCTTTAGGAATGAAACCCACAACAAGCATTTAGGAGACTAAAAGATTGAAGTAAAAGAAAAAGGCACCAGGTGCTTGTCCTGCAAGGCCTGCCCTTCCTTCTTCTCTAGCCAGAAAACAATAATTTATCTTAGAGTCTCAATGTGTGTGCTTACTATGACATAATTCTGGGACCCAGCCTGTCCCGGGTCTAATGAGACTAGGAAAGGGAAACCTCTGGGTATTTACTCCCTGTGATTTTATGTGACTGGACCAAGGGCACCCAGACACATTATGAAAAGCCACAGAGGGGCTGCATGCTCCTCCTTTCTTGCTCTCGTTGCTTTTGTTATTTTCTACCACCATGAGCTGCTGTCTTCTGCCATGTGTTCCTGTGACTTGGAGCCAGCTGATTATGGACTGAAAGCTCCACAAACTGTGAGATTTTTCTTACAAAAAAGAAAAAGAAAAATCCCAGTGTGTGCGTCTGCAGGTTTTTTCTGCATAAGCTTGGTACCCAGTTGGGATGTCAGCCAGGCAAAGCAGTTGCCCTGTCCTGTGTGGTGGCTCTCCTTCAGGGTAAGACTTGAATAAAACAGGAAGGCTGAATCTCCCATAAGTGAGAGAGAAACTCTTCCTGCTATGGGCCCATGAGATCGGACACTGATTTCTTTCCTGCCTTCAAATGTACATTGAGAGCACTCTGGTCTCAGGTCTGTGGACTGACAGAACAGAACTTGCTCATACTCTCTCGTTTACTAAGGGTGGGTCCTGGAAATCTCTTTCTTTCTCTCCCAGACTTCCCACATCTTCTGTTTTTGATAATATGCCTTCTATCTTAGTTGTCTTCAAGTTTTCATTTTGCCATCGAATCCATCTACTGTAGTTTACTTTGCAGAGTTCTGCAATAACTGCTTTTCTCCTCTCTAGGGTTTCTAGTTGGAATTAGTGAAGATACAGGTTATACAGCACCACTCCATTTTAGCTGAAGCCAGAAGGGCCTAGTTTACTTCCCCGTTGTATAGTATTCCACTGCATGGGGCTGCTGCAGGTTCTCTCTTAGGTCTGTCTGTTTGTTCCTGGTGTGTGTGTGTGTGTGTGTGTGTGTGTCTATGTATATGCATGCACATGTGTGCGTATGCCACCGAGCCTATACTTCCACGGTAAATTCTGAGATGAAGTGTGAACCCATCAATAGGTGGTGGGAAGACTTTAGACCTACATCAGAAATGTGCTCATCTTTCCATGATATACTCATGTACTTATCGATTTTGGAATTGCATATATATATATATATATATATATATATATATATATATAT